>LBNU01022339.1:31042-55110 GCA_014162995.1 Artemisia annua
GATAGTATGATTTGACCCCTCAAGTGCACTAAATTTTCCAAAGGGGTTATTTGTTTATTATCTAAAGTTATCAAAAAACATGGAGATTTATAATTTTACACTTAACTCTATATAATATATTTAAAATTAAAATTCAACCACTAATGTTTTATTAATTACCTCCTCTTTTTTTAAGTTTTTATTTTCATAAATTTGACACCTATATTTTTATGTGTTTTTTTTCCTCAATCAAATTCTCCACCAAATTTATTAAAGTTTGACCAAATCAATTCAATTTTGACTTTTTATTGGCCAATCATATTGCTCGATTTCGCCTATGTGTCAAAATCGAGGATTCCTATTGGTCTAATTTTTTTTCCACTAAGATTGTTCTGTCAAAAAAACTCCGAAATGATGTAATTCTTTTATTATATAAAAGATTAAATATCACGTAATCACCTTCAAAATACACATCCAAACACCTTTTCACTATATGGATGGATTTCCTTGTTACCTAACTGTCATACTGTTGAATATTTCTCACCATTCTCTAAGTTCAGATTCTTTCATGATATCCTTTTGGCATATGATAAACCTTGTTCTTGTGACAGGATTTAAAGCAAGAATTAATTGTTGATCTTGTGGATCAGTGTCGATCCTACCAGACACGTGTCATGACCCTTGTAGACAGTACCTCGTAAGCACTTTTGACCTTTTTTAGCAATTCAGCTGTCGTAAATTTAAAAATTATTTTCTACTGTATCTGCATATTCTTTCAGAGACGAGGAGCTTCTAAGTAAGGGTTTGGCATTAAATGATACTTTAATGCATGTTCTTGGCCGCCATGATGAAATTTCAAAGGGGGCTTCTATTAATCCCGTGGTAGTAGGCGCACGGGAAAGTTCTGTTGCACCACTTGTTAACGTAACACATGAGGACGATGAATCTGATGATGAGGATTTTTCCCAACTAGCCCGCAGGTGAATATGATATCTTACTTTCTAGAACATTTATGAAGTTTCAAACTTTTTCATCAACTACTTTCCAAGGATTGAAAATGCTTAATTTATTAATTTGGCAATGACTTTACCAGCCTTTTTCATCTCTTATAATTTTTTAAAAAATTGACTTTTTAAAATATAGCTACAATGAAACTGTTACTGAACTCGTTACAAATTGATTAATTCCGGTGGAAATTTCCTTCGTTCTTCAGCAACGACATTTTAGTTTTCTTTTAGCGACGTGAGTTGGTCGTTGGGAAGTCTTTAGTTCGAGTCACTAACTGTATGACTTTTATAGTTTTTGGATACAAGCTTCGAAATTTTCTGTGTAATTTTTCAGGTCATCGCGTGATACTTTACAGAATGGCTCAAGGGCCGGGCGGGTAAACGTTAGTCCACATCTTACCCCTTCGACCATACCATCATCAAGCAAGCCAACTAATGGTGGCTCAACCATGACTGTTGATTATCTAAGTGGCGATTCATATACTTCTGAAAGCCATTCCAATTCCACATCCAAGACCACCCATCCACCACCTCCTTTGGATGATTACATAAACCCGACAGCAGCAATATTTGCTGCTTATGATGAACCAACTCAGTTGACCAAATCCGTAGATGAGCCTGTCGCCTCTCATATGTCGATTCCACCACCAGCAACCACTAAAACCGACATCTCCGCTCACCCTTCACCTCCTTTAGATGATTACGTAAACCCATTTGCTTCAAATGATGAACCAACTAGGATGACTAAACCCATAGACGGTCCTGTCTCGATACCACCACCTCCTTCAAAGCATAGTCAACGGCGACAATTTTTTGAGAAAAATCAGGGTCCTGGTTCACCTTATGACAGTTTAGTTGGCGAGACTCGAAATCTCTCTCTTAACTCATCCACTCCAACCAAGAAAGAGAAACCCGAAGATGTTTTGTTCAAAGATCTTGTTGATTTTGCAAAAGCTAAGTCTTCATCTTCTCTGAATCCAAATAGATCATTTTAAATTGGATATGTGCCTTCGCGAGAACAAATTGATTTATATACATTCCCGGGTTGTGGTCTAGATTTGAACATAATATTTGGATTATGTTATTACAGATTTACTAATTAATCAATAATTTTTGTACATTTTTATGGTCGATCTTGAATATTTTGGTATTTCAAGTCTTCCTTTAAAGATGATTTGGATGACCTTAAAACACAACAACACCCTCGCTCGATGTTTATTTATATTAAGAGACTATAAAACTAACACCCTCCATATTTATTTAAATTACTAGTAAAAGATTATAAAGCTAAAAATACGAAACATAAAATATAAAATTTAATAAGTAAAGATATAAAATTGACAGAAAATAAGTAACAAACTGATAAAAAATTAAAAAATTGTGTTTTACAGGGTGAAGAATGTAGAAAATGAGCCAGAAGTAGCTATAACAAAACCCTTTCATGCTTTTATGATTGGGCATTGATACTTAGGATTGTAAACGAACTGAAAGTCCAGTAAATATTTCATAAACCTTTCGGTAAAAAAATTCGTTTATGTTTGGTTATTTATTAAATAAATGATTATTTATTAAATAAATGAACATGAATAATATTTTACGTTCGTTTAGTTAAATGAACGAACACGATCAAAATTCGTGTCCGTTCATTTTCGTGAACGCTCGATTATGCGTTCGTTAACGTTCGTGTATGTTCATTCATTTTTTTTTTTTTTTTTTTTTTTTTTTTTTTTTTTTTTTTTTTTTTTTTTTTTTCGTATATCATATCTTTCAATTGTATAACCTTAAATTGGTTTGTTTAAACAAAATAACATTTATAAAGCAATATATTGTGCATTTAATAAATTTTATGTTTGTTTGTCTATATTCGTTTAGCATTAACGAACAGGAACAACTCATTTTCAAATTTGTCCATTTAAGCGTTCATGTCTTTTATTTTTCCGGTTAAAATTAAACGAACGAACATGAATAAGGCTCCATTCGTGATCGTCCGATTTGTTTACNATATCATATCTTTCAATTGTATAACCTTAAATTGGTTTGTTTAAACAAAATAACATTTATAAAGCAATATATTGTGCATTTAATAAATTTTATGTTTGTTTGTCTATATTCGTTTAGCATTAACGAACAGGAACAACTCATTTTCAAATTTGTCCATTTAAGCGTTCATGTCTTTTATTTTTCCGGTTAAAATTAAACGAACGAACATGAATAAGGCTCCATTCGTGATCGTCCGATTTGTTTACGTCCCTATTCATAGTAGTATAGATATAGATATACATCAAATGACTACTATGATTAACTTGCGGAGCAACCGGCTTTTATTCAATGATTGTTTAGTTTACATATTAATCGGATGTTCTATTGTTCCGCTTTGTGTTGTTTTTTTTAACAAATTTTTTCTATATTAAAATTTAGCAAGAAGCTAGAAGATACATGTTCAATCTAAATCGACACCCAAATGCAATTGCGACCAAAGAAAGTTATACAGAAACCCATCTAAAGCATAATAAGCCTCAAAGATATAGAGAATCCCATCTAAAGCATAATAAGCCTAAAAACGAACTTGAAAAACAAAAGAACACCTAAACAGACCCATGACACCGATGAGCCGTAGCTTAAGAGCAATGCATGTTTCGGAGTCGATTATATTCCTAGTGAAGTAGTAAATTTTTTTAGACATATGACATACATGATAGGCCCAAGTGTCTATAGTAGCTATAAGGCTAAGGCTTAGCCCATCATCTTAGCTTATTATTCAAGTTTTAAACTCTATATACGATGTTGATTGTTAATGAAATCCGTAAGACTTATCAATTCTATAATGGTAATCAGAGCCTAAACCCTAAAAATACAAATTGCCGTATTTTTTTCTTAAGCCTTGCACTAGCTTCTGCCGCATCTCACTACCTGTTTACTTGCTTGTTTATTACTTTTTCCTTCTTATTGCTTGCCTCACGCGCACACAACTCCTAAACCCTAAACACTATACTATCCAATTACAGGAGAAGCCATACTTACCCCACCCAAAACCATTGATCAAGCTCACTCTATCGTGTGTATTAAAGCTTGTATACCCGCTCAAATTTACCTTAATAAACTCAGCTATAACTCGTGGAGTGAGTTATTCAAACGGTTTTGCACTACGCATAATGTTCAAACACTACTTAACTGCCCCGTCAGCCACCTCTTCAACAACACATGTTGATATGAATTTCAACACCAATGACTCCCTCATTGTTATGTGGATGTATGCCACCATCTCCGAGAAACTTGTGGACATGGTTCTTGACCTGATGATACTGCCGTGACTCTATGGAAATGTATTAAGATGATTTTTTATGACAATAAGGATGCACGTGTCATACAACTCGACAATGAAATACGTAATATGCGTATTGGCAATCTCTTTGCATCCGAGTACTTTCAAGTCATTAAAAGCAAGGCTGGTAATTTAGCCAATCTTGCGTCACCCGTGAAGGACTCCAACTTGGTTACCTATGCCATCAATAGTCTAGGTAAACGATTTTCACACATGGCTCGCATCATACGACATCAAGAGACGCTATGCGATTTAGATACCATACGTTCCATGGTCTTGCTTGAAGAAAGCCATCTTGAGAATGAAGATGACTCTCA
The DNA here is from genome assembly GCA_014162995.1 of Artemisia annua. Lineage (NCBI taxonomy): Eukaryota > Viridiplantae > Streptophyta > Magnoliopsida > Asterales > Asteraceae > Artemisia > Artemisia annua. The sequence goes on from LBNU01022339.1 coordinate 35,668, forward strand.
AACCTCACTTCATGACACATTTTCTTTGTCTAATGTACTCGTAGCAACCAATACTCCTTCTCGTCCTATCTCTACTTCAGTTATTCCTCTTTGCAAGAATTTCAGCGTGGTTATTGTTCATATGGTGAAGGGTGTCAGTTTTGCATTCTGGGGACACCCTAGTGAAGATGTGCTACATAGTTTAGCATCGAGTCATTTAATTTCAGGTAATAAAACAAGGTTGTCCACTTTGTATCATGCTTTCCAGCTTGTCAAGCAAATTAGCATTCCTTTTACTAGTCCTCAATCTCAAGTTGAGTCTATTTTTGACATTGTACACTCGGATGTGTGGATGATGAGTGTGTAAATACTCATCATTTCTATCATATTTAGACTGCAAAAAAATATCTGAGAACACACAGAAATGCCTTAAAATACATAAAATATCTATGGATTGTGTTTTTATATGTTTCAGATGCAAAAGGATTGAAAACTGATGAAAAACGAGTAAAGTTTGCATAATTGGCAGTTTCAGTCCCTAAACTTTCAAAAGTTGTCAAAACTAGTCCCTGGTTATTCAAAACATGGAAAAGTAGCATCAAAGGTCCTTGGGGATTCACAAGTTGTCAAAATTAGTCTTTTAAAGTTCTAGTTTGTAAAATGACAACTTTGATCCCTGAAGTTTCAAAAATGGCAAAACAGGCCCCTCAAGTTTCATAAATGGCAAAAATAGTCCCTGCGTTTTCAAAATTGAAAAAATAACTTCTATTACCCTTGTACTATTCACATATGACAATATTTGTCCTTGGATGAAACTTTTCAACAATTTGCAAGAGTGGTCCCTCAACTTTGCAAAATTGACAAAACAAGTCCCCGGGTGTTTTAAATGGCAAAATATGCAATTATAGTCCTTTGGTTATTCACACTTGGTTATTTTGGTCCCTTATGATAACTTTGGAAAAGTTACCAATTCAGTCCCTCAACTATGCAGAATTTACATTATAGGTCCTTGGGCTAAATAAACCTTACAACCAAAAGGGCCCTTTGTTTATTTAACCAAACCCAAAATCCTAACCCATTACATACCAGGCCACCCTTTATTTAAACCCTTGGCCCAATTTCACCCCTGGCCCAAAACAAACCCACACCACGTTTAATATAAACCAGGGTCAAACAAAGGGTCAAACCCACTCCCACTGTTCATCTCCCTCCTCCCCACCTGCAATCCAATACCAGGGTGGTTTCACCACCGCCTCACCCTTTCCACATCACCTACTCTACCCCCCAGCTCACCCTTCCACCTGCACAACACCAACAGTGTTCATTAAATGCATCCCTCCCACTCTTCCACTAAGAAATACTCACAACCATGGGAATTGCATCCAACTCACCCCCAGCCCACTTTTCTCACTTTTCCTTGTCTCCTCCACCTCCACAACCTTCCAATACCCATTAATTGCTTCAAAACAGCTCCAAGCAACCTCCATGACTTTTGGCGCCAAAAAGACCATTTCAAAGACCAGGATTAAACACAGAGATCTATGGGCTTAAAATTGATGGGAAAGTCTCTGAAGACTGCATGGAACCCTAAAAGTCATCTATAAAAAAAAGAGAAGCAGAATGAAAGACCAAGTAATATAGTTTAGTTTATTATTGTCGTTTAAAACTTAAATTTCAGTTTCGGTTGTAATTTTCAGTTAAACATTGTTGTAATCAGTTTGTTTAATGTAATTTAAACTTCATTTACCCTTAAATTTAAGTTTTCTTTTGAGAATTCATCTTTGGCAATTTTGAGTGAATTTGACAATTTCACTTGATATTGTCAAAAGTTGTTGAGCATTGGTTCTTTTAGCTCACATAAGCTTCTGATAAGCTTTTTTAAGTTTTTAAAGCATTAGAATCAGTTTTTACTCACTTCACTTAAAATACAAAAAAATCAAAATAAATAGTATGAAAATAAAAAATTCAGTGTTTAATAATGAAGAAGCAGTGGATCATGGATGATTTTGGATTTGCTGGGTTGTAGTGCTTCTGGGGGAGCTTTAGGTTATGTTCTGAGATCTTGGTTCATTGTATTGCTCAGAATCCAGTTATTTCACACCTCGTTGGGATTAAACGACCCGGGGATATTCTGTACTCCTTGGTTAGTTGACTTCAAGTAGTTTGACTTTATTTGACCATATCCGTGGTTAATTTAAGTTGACTGTTTGAGGCCAATCAGTGGACATCCCCACTTTCAAGTCATAGTGGAATAAAATATTAAGTTATTTTCTTAGATCATTTTTCACATTATTTCTGGGTTTATCCTTTGCATCGAAAATCTGATTTTGTTTGCTAAGTCTACTGAATTTCCTCCAGGGATTTTGGATTCTCGTTTTCCTGATTATGCTTTTCATATGAAGAGATCACTTTATGGGCTTAAGAAAGCCCCACATGCATGGTTTCAGCCAGAGTTGGTTTTCAGCATAGTAAAACTAACTCTTCGCAATTTGTGTTTCATCATCGATATGATATTGCTTATATATGGTTGCTATTATTCTAACAACCTCTTCATCAACATTTTTACGGTGCATTATCACTTCTTTGCATAGTGAGTTTGCTATGACAGATCTTGGCGCCCTTAAAAACCTTGGTATGTCAAGCATAAGATCACAACAACACCATAATAAGTAATTCACCAATCTAACACACTAAACTTATCACAAAACCATAACAAACCCTAAATAAACCCTAATTAGGTCTATGTGCTTACTAAACCCTATATGCTTAGTTAAACTAGTTTGAAAGTGTCCAAGGCTTAAGTATGAGTTACCTTAGGAACATTAGGATACTTTAGGACCCCTAGACCTTAGTACAACCCATTAGAACTTAGGTTCAAGACCCTTAGGCACAAAACCATAACTAGGTTATAACTTCCCGAAAACTAGGTCAAACCTTCCCAAATCTTTAACATAGACTACCGTCACTTACTACAAACCCCTTAGGACTTAGGATTAGTCACTAAACACTCTTAGGAACCTAACTTAGGCACTAAACCCTAGGCAAAACCCTAAACTCACTTTAGGTAAAACTAGGTTAGAACTAGACTTAAACCTTAAAACTAAGTACCTATAACACCTCAAACCATACAACCAAGCACCCTAGCACCTTACCCTAACCAACCTAGCACCCTAACACCTCTAAGCACCCATACAAGTAGGTGCATCACCTACTTGTCACCTACTTGGGTCTCGGTTTAGACTAAACACCCCTAAACCTCCCTAAAACTCCCTAAACCACCATAAATACCACTAAGCCACCCCTATAAGCCCTAAGCTACTTACAAACACCTCTCCCCCATCGCCTTACCACCTTGTGGCCACCAAACAGCCACCAAGGCTCCTAGTCACCTACTTGTCACCCTAAACCCACCGTATGGCCATAAACCCTCCACACCACCCTACACCGCCCTATAGACCACCACATCATCACCATAGCTTCTCTTAGTCACCCTCTAGCTCGTCCTAGTCACCTTACCCCTCCTCGATACCTCCTACTTGCCTTACTTGCTCGCCACTCCAAACCGTGCCCTATAAATACCCTCGAGCTCACCTCATTTCAAAACCACACCTTCTCTCCTTTTCCACCTTAAACATTCTATAGTAGTAGTAGTACTCGAGGTATATAAGGCCTAGGAGTCGAGCAAAGCAAGAAAAGAACCCTTGTCGAGTTCATTTCTCATCGAGAAAACCCTAACCCTAGCTAAACCCCTCGTTAACCCTTCCCTAACCAAGTAAGCCTTAACTTTTAGTTCCTTTAGCTTTAGATCAGTACTAGGATAGATATTAGGTGCCTTAGAACCCATAGGATCCCTTGCCTAAGCCTTGGTCATAATCATTTGCTAGTTTACTTTTTAAAACCCTAAATATAGAATAAACCCTAAAAATATACTATAATCCCTTACCATAAGCCCTAAGTTAGTTTAGCTAACTTAGATAAGCTAATATTAGTTAAACATAAGCTAGGAAACCTTTTTGTTTCATAAAAATATAGTTTGCATGTAATTAGGACTAGTTTTGCAAAGTTTTCCATGCATAGGGGTATATATTGTAATTTTTTGAAAATATAGAGTCTACGGACTATTTTTGACATTTCTTAGAAGTTATAAGTACAAGGACCCTTTTTGAAAAATTATAAAACCCTAGGATAAAAAGTTAAGTAGTCGTAAACTTAAAAGGACTAGTTTTGCAAAAGTTATAAAGTTAAGGGCCGAAATGGTAAATATAGAAAACTTAAGAGTCCAAGGGTCATTTCTGTCATTTTCTCAAAATATAGAAGTATAGGGACTAGTTGTGTCAAGTATAAATAGTTATAAATATAAGTAATATAAGTATAATAAAGTCTAGGGTAGATTATGTAAATATATTAAACTTAAAGGATATAAAGTAAACTATTTCATATATATAGCAAACCTATTTTAAAGTTAGAAGCATAACACAATACTAGGGAGCTTCATGTGAGGAGTATTACATGGATATTTTGTTCTGACGAGTTTGTTGGGTTTACGATTTAAAGTGCCCTGACTCCTCAAACGATTATTGCATATAGTTCTGAATTATGATGGCCCGAACGGTGCTATGTTATGACTAAATCCTAATAACAACATGACTCAATAGTAAGGAGCTTCATGTGAGGAGTATTAACTTCTGAATTATGATGGCCCGAACGGTATTATGTTAATAACATAATACAATAGTAGGGAGCTTCATGTGAGGAGACTTATACTTCTGAATTATGATGGCCTGAACGGTGTTATGTTATATCTAAAACTCTAAAGAACCTTAAGAATAAATTATTTAAGAAACATAAATTAAACAACTAAAGCTTGACATACATCCACAACAACAACAACATCAGGATACGTGAGTAAGGCAGTCTAGTTTCCGAGTCACCCTTTGCACTAGTTAGAATTCCCTAAGCCCAGGTGAGTTTCGTAGCCTCACATCTTTTAAAACTTTTCACTCTAAATGCTTTACAAACCATGTGAGGGGGATACGTGCTACTTGTTTTACTTAAAACCGAATACAAGTCTTTTTCTTTGGTTGTTGCACGAGTAAACTAACTGCCACCACTACATAACTAAAACTCATGAATCTAATCGTTTAGGATATTTTACCCACGCGAACGCCAGTATAGTTGATAGATCTATTGGAGTTTGACAACTCCCGTTGGTATTAACACCTCACTGGGTGGTACCAATAAGTACTATACTTGAACCCACTGAAGGTTTAACTTTGGCAAGTTATCCTTTCCATCCCCTCATGTTGGGTCTGCAACCCACATGACCCGGATTGTTAACGTGTGGTTCATGAGCTTAGTGCAACATACCCCACTCCTGATAATTGTGCATGCATCACAATATCACACACACGCACAACATTTTCCTAGATGGGTGTAACAACGTAGCCCAGGGAACTTGTATTCACTAACACTTAAACCTATGATTCTCACTCAACACCTAGTGTTGACTTTTTTAGCATGTATCCTGGGTATACCATTATGGAGATATGGCAGGAGGAGGCACTGAACTCACAGGACTTTCAATCTTGTTATCATTCCTACACTATTTCACACTTAGATTCACGGGACCTCACCTTAATAAAACTCTGATATTTTATTGAATGATAACATATTTATAAAAACGTCTCTTTTTGAGTCGTTTTCTATTACTGTAACTGTGATTCCATGAAGTAATACCCCAACTTTAAATCCGCTGCGAAACGTGAAAACGGGGGTGTTACACCACAAAACATAGCGGGAGTGGTTGTACCTTTGGAAAAGAACTCGACATCTAGCTTAGCGTCGGAAATATTGTATAGGCGACGATAAGAGTGGTTGTACCTTGTAAAAGAACTCGGTATCTAGCTTTGTACCGGATAAAGTGTAAGCGACGATTGTAAGGTTTTCTCCGCCGAGAAGGGAGGTTGTTGATCTAGTGAAGTAACTCTCGAGTTGGGTACTCGAGGAGTGGAGTAGGGCGGAGAGGAGATCCGTGACCGAACCACTATAAATCCTCGTGTTCGGTTTGCACTTTCCTTTTACTTATTGCTTTACTTTAATGTTTGCACTATGTGATTGTTTGTGTTGTGACTTGTTGATTATGCTTGTGTGATAACATGTCTTAAGTTTATGCTAGTCATAAACTACACTTAAGATCTTTCATATTAGAACAAGCTAAGAATGGATATTTGATACAACAAGTTTTAAAGTTTATAACCGGTAAACTATTCAACCCCCTTCTAGTTTTCCACAAATTCTATCAAAAATTTCTCAACCAACATAACGAAAGTTCCCTTGTTATTCAAGTTAAACATGACATAGAAGACGAGAATTAAGCACTGGGAGAAAAAGATCACTAGTAATATTTGTGTTCTTCTTTTGATACATTGCCAATTATAGAAAGTTGAAGAAAAATTAATGTAAGTTGTCAAGGTTTTAATTAAGGTGGTGTGCAAAGAATTAGGGTTTTCAACGGGTGTCTACTTTACACGTCTTAAGCATATAATAGGTGGGTGAGATGGCATTAAATGCTGCTAGATAAACTCCTTTTTAAAGAACTATGTTGTCAACTGTTGTACATTTTCACCAACTCGGGAAGGTGTGGTTCCTAAGAAGACTTGTTTTATCCCTTTTGTTAAAGTAAATTTTCTCGCTTTTGACCTTCTGGATATTTGAGATTCTTTGCTCAGTATCTTTATAAATGCTGAGATCAAACATCTTTCAGTGAGGCATTACCATCCTTATTGAACTAGACTTCTTTGGGACTTGTACGTACTTCAATAGCTGAACCGCAACAACCATGAAACAAAGACTATTTGTCTTTAAGAATTGTTATGCTGAATACTTCTCAGCGTATAAGTTATACTTAGGCTATATTATATTCAAATCTATTCAGAGACTGCTAGACGGTAAAAATGAACAACCATATACTACTTTTTGACCAACACATTCGAACCACCAAAAAAAGGTTGGAAGAATCATATGGACAAAAGACTGTAAATTGCATCATAAGCAATTTAGTAACTTTCCCAAGATGCATTAAAATTACGGATTTCTGAAACAACACATGGACTTTAAGTTATAAGGGCACTGCAACATAGATAATCAGGGATCATCGGAAGTATGCATGGTGGAATCATATAAATGCTCCACGTAAAGCAGGTGGCAATGTCTAGAGCCTCATGACTTGAAAACCCAAATTATCCTATTACATGCTCTATTATTTGTAAACAGACGACCTCGATCCATGTTCTTTTTCAAAGTCTGTAAAGTGCATGATTTTCAGCCAGATTGCATTCACATGGATACGCATATATGTTATCTTCCCAAGATGCATTAAAAAATCTCAACTCATAAAGCACCATGCAACTGGATTGGTGAATCACATCCTAACAGTACATTGGGCGCTCGCCACGTAATGATGGCGATGAATGGGGACGGAACAGAGAGATGGTAATAGCTCCACGTATTAGTTGTCCATATTTTTAGGCACATGTGTATCAATGGTTGTGTGGTAAGGTTTCCTATAAATACCAAAGCTCAGGGACAGTAGTTAGTAACACAGGAGACTGTATTTAACACCATAAATTCCCACCCATAAACTAGAGCAAATAAAATGGGTGTTTTCTCGAAGCCAACATCTAGGAAACCTATTCGATTTCGATCTATTTGCATGCCTCACAGATCACATCCAAGCACCGATAGAATTGATAAAGTGTTGAATCAGGTAAAAACATGGGAATCATCCGTATCCTTATCCAACACATCTGCAGAAATCATCCGCAGCTATTTGTCTGAAATAACAATGTTGTATGAATGTTTTGACCTTGTTAAAACATCTCTTATAAAAACATTACTGATCAGTTCATGCAATCAGACCAAGAAGTGGACAGACGAGTTATTCGATATATCTGTAAAGTTCTTGGACATTTGCAACAATGCAGCTGATCTCTTGTCTCTAACAAAACAACACCTTAGAGATCTTGAGTGTGTCTTAGGAGAGATTCAGGGTTTAGCGTGGAACACATCCTTGCGAGATATATCAACTTCAGAATTAAACTAAAAAAGGACATAAAAGGATCAGTTGCTAGTCAAAAGAAACTGGAAAACATGATCATTGGCTCTTCCTTGATTGCAGATTCCAATAACATTCTTCTGTTGTCGGTTATTCGAGTATTTAGAGAAGTTAATGCATCAAGCATTATTATTTTCCTGTTGTTACTGGTCTCTTTGGCTAGCCCCCTCTAGAAGAACGAGCAGATACAAATGTGAATGAGTTTCAATGCCTTGACACTGCATTTTTGACATACAGTGAAAGTGAGAAACACGTATTCATCCATATAGTACAAAAGAGACTCCAATCCATGGAGACTGGTCTTGAAGGCATCAACTCTCGATCAGCTTGAACTAATGTTAAGGCGCCAAATTGCTGTAAGAGCTTCTCTTCTTAACATGGTCTCGCTCAATTAACGGAATGATCATCATATTAAATTTCTGGAAGGAAATTAGTCTGCCCGGCTAAATGTAATTGGTGGACTGAAATTCCTGGATGTATAGGATTCCGAATTTTGATGTAAAGGTTGCAAATATGTTAAGTATATACTAACAATCTGTGATATTGATAAATTATATGAACATTTCTTCGTCCAAGCTAGTGGTTTAGTATTTATTTTATTATAACTTATTTCATTTTGTGACACATTTTTACGAGAAAAAAAATGAAAAAATAAAACAAAACCTAAACACCAAGGAAAGCAAATACAAACAACAATATACACACTAAGCAAAGATCAGATGAACTAGTTTGGTTTCTTTTAGTATTTATGTGACTTCTTCGAAAGTGTCTATCGTCTTCAGACTCGAGCTAACCTGTGTAGACCCTGTATTTAATTAATTTCAAAGTTAGGATTATATTGTAAATACTTAGTTTATGTATTTAAATCTGTATAGAATATAGTATGTCGAATTGTATAGTTTAGTGGGTCAAAATGGCGCCAAAATAAGAAATGACAGTTAATACAGTTATTTGCCAAAAGTCACCTTTTGGAAATAACTGTCATATAGATAGATGTGTCGTTTCTTGAAGCAGCATGTTGCTTCATGAAACATTGTAACGTTTGGATACTTATAAATATGTGTTTTCACAGAAAACACATAATCAATCATATCAATAATAATTCTATATTCTGCATATATCTTTGTCCCACTTTTTACCCGTTTTACACGCAAGTTTTATTACAAACTTAGAACCTTCACAATGGTAAACTATAAGCATGTCTCCCAATCCAAACTAGTTGGCAAACACCCTGTACACAACCTGTAGAAAAATACACAATAACAGCAGATCCGATGACACTCAAAAAAATTATAATCGGTTTGTTCACAACTCGAAGAAGAGAGCATAATAAAATAAACAAACTTAGACAAAAACACCACAACTGCACCGTAGAAAATATATACCTACATTTTCTGTACTGAGCACCAGTTGGAAATCTTTCACGTACTAACCTTCATGAGAATAATTGAATTACGATGGACAAAATGCTGGACCATAAACTTGATTTGGTAATATAAATTTATTCGAGTATTCTTAGGAACAAATTTTTTTCATCAGAGAAACTTTCTTTTATACCTTTCAATGGATTTTCACTCTCAAATCCATTAGTTATAGTTATACTTTATAGATGTAAGAACACTATGCTAATGGATATTAATAATTGGACTAATCTCACGACTATCACTACAAGAATCAGGAGAACGGGGGATGAAGCCATTCCGTCGACACAAAGTCTTCGGTACCATGCAGAAAAGGACAAAAAAATGCTTGACCGAGGCCCACCGCATTGAATTTTTCGGATTAATATGCTCCCGTCAACATGTCGACGGGACCATATTGGTCAAACTTTTCCATCTCAATTATTGACAAAACTTGGGCGGGAATTTGTCCCGCCAATATACTCTTGTCGACATGTCGACGGGAGTATATTAATCACGAATAATATTGTAATTAGCGTTTGATTAGCGTTAATCATGTGTTTAGTCTTATTATCCTGTCGAAAGGAGCGTTTTAGTCAAAGATTTTATTGTAAGTACCGGTGAATAGTATGGTGGGATTTTTTCCCGCCTGTTTGTTACCGACGACATGTCGACGGGATTATCTTCCCGCCTAATTTTACCTTTGTCCCACCAATTTTTAACTTATATATACTGAATCATATAACGTCTCATTTTACACATAAATTCTCACAAAACCCGTTTGTCAATTCTCACAAAACACACATAATAATGGATGGTTTAACGCCAGAAGAGGAATGGTCAAAGGCTTTATCACATGAGCTTCTGTATAATAAAATTATATTTCATTGAGGCTGGGAAATTTTTGATGAATATGGTTCTTATGCGAACTGTGCACCGTGGCAGAGAGACCGGATAATGGTCGAGGAAAAAGCCGTATTATAGAGAGTATTTAGAAGAGCTAGATACTGCTGAAGCCCAACCTACTACCGAAGGTCAACCTGCTACCGAAGGTCAACCTGCTGCTGTTGGAGGTGACGATGAAGCTGAATGCACGTTGGACATTGACACAATATTGATAATCTAGAAAATAGAGTAACAAATCTCGAAGCTACGTGTACATCTCAAGGAAATGAGAGCAAGGAAGGGAAAAGATGGTGAGAGTTCCAGCAAAGCGGGAAGTAGCCGCAAAAAAAATAAATAAATAAACGGGTTGTTTCATTTGATCTGTTTCGTTTGGTTGTCGAGTTATTTAGTTTGGTTGTCGAGTTGTATAGTTTGAGTTGTTTCGTTTGGTTGTCAAGTTGTTTCGTTTGCTTGTCGAGTTATTTCGTTTGATTCTGTATAAAATGTATGTGGTTGAGAACTCTTGCGTGTTTTAAATAAACGGTTTGCCTTCGTGTTTGTTAATTGTGATATTGTTCATTCAGTTCCAATCTTTGTGCATATGTAATTAACTAGTGTTGAAAAATTGTATATTTAAAGCATACGTATTACTCCAACATTAAAGCGTACGAATTAAAAATATAAAGAATGTTTGACATCAGTTTTCACAACAACAAAATTGTATGTATGCTTTCATGCAATAAATGAATGTAATTTTTTTTGGTAACCATGGTTTTCGATCTTTTGAACCACTAACCCACGGGGTTTTAACCCACCACCACACAGACTCAAACGGGTAAAGCCCTCACTTTTAAAGATGTTGGCGCGACCAATTCAGGGTTGTTCACAAATACATGCATCACATGGGCGTGCATAACTAATATTGAGAAAAAAGATGGGTTAAATTTAATGCTATTAGCTAGTAAAATAAGTTTTATTTAATATTGATGTGTGAGAAAATGATTTTGCTACATATCGAAGGAGTAACGACAGAAATAGGAGCTTATTACATCTCTATGATACGAACCAGGACTGATTTATTATTAAAATATCAAAAGAACGAAAATAAAGAGCAAGATAGTGCCTACTTTCGAGATGTAGGTGACCTCCCAATGTCTAATGACGACTCCAAATTCTGCATACCCTAAACCTGTAACCCTAATGCCCTATAAATAAGACTCTCTAGCTTAGCCAACAAGCTAATACATATAAAAGGAAAGTACTAATAACAGAAACAACTAAATCAAATCAGCCCTGCACTTATAATATTTGCCTAAAAGTACTGGATCGTATCAATACTCCCCGCCAAAACACACACCTTGTCCTCAAGGTGTGGCTTTAAAATTTCCTCTTAATCGATCTTTGTTCCAGGATCCCATCGTTTGACTTGAAGTTCTGGTGGAGCCTCCTCATCACTTCCATCATTTTCATCAACCAACATCACTTGTAAAGTTTGACGGGCACCGGTGACCTGGGGCGAATTTATTATCACAACGATAACACAATCCTTTAGCTTTCTTGGCTTGTAGTTCCGAATCCATTAATCTTCTAAAGTTCTCTCCTTTCGAAGTGGATTGCTCTAATGTTGAAAGGTGTGACCCACCTCCCCACAAGACATTGTAACAAGCCTTGTTCTCATCAATCATGATAGATAGCTTCATTGCTTGACCTAAACTTACTAGTTGCATTACTCGAACCAAAGATCTTAGATCAGGCTTTAAACCTTTGATAAAGGTTCCTTCCATAACCTCTTCTGAAACTCCTCTCAATTGACCCGCTAGCTGCTCGAACAAACCGACATATTCCCTTGCTGACCCGTCCTGCGTTATTGCCAAGAACTGCTCATACAGATTTCCCTGTTGTGAGGGTTGAAACCGATCTAACAATCTTCTTTTCAGTTCTTCACATGAACAAAACGGTGCCCTTGCTTCGCTCCAACAAAACCATGATAGTGCCAGACCCTCCATACACAACACTGCAGCTCTTAATTGCTCTAGCGGATCTACTTCTATAACCTCAAAGTATCTTTCTGCCTTATAAATCCAACCATGGGCGTCTTCACCGTCAAAAAGTGGCATCTTAATTTTTCTCATTCGATGATCATAACCATGATTAAAGAATCTTCCTTCTGTATGATTCACTCTTGTACCAAAACCTGTCCTACTAGTGTTTCGAGCCTGATTCTTATCCTTCAACGTTCCGTCATCCACAACCAAGTTTATTCTATTAGACCCCTCGAATCCCTCATAATCACCCCAACTGTTATCAGCCTCACCTATCATCTCACTGCTCTTTTTTCGCCCACCATCAGCACTAGTTCCCTTATTGATTGGTGGAAGCGGAAAACCCAAATCGTCAAATTTCAACCCTGTTTGGATTTTTTTGAATGGTTCTACAGGTTTTACAGGTGATGTGTATTTGTTTGTTAATGACAATAACATATTTTTCAATTCTTCATATCGCTTGTCTTCTAATTCTTGTCTCCTCCTTAAAGCATCAACTTCAGAATCCAACTTTGATCCCAAAGCTGCAAAATTCCCTTTAACTTCCTCACGGTATTTTTCAAAATCTGCTTCCAAGCTTTCAACTTTCTTTGCTGCCATGATTTTCCAGAAGTAACAATACGCAGAAATCTAATGTAAAGATTTTTTTAAAAATGAACAGTACCTCGATGAATAGTACCTCCTCGATGAACAGTACCTCTTGATAAAAAATTTGGTCCAGAACCTTGCTCTGATGCCAATTTGATACGAACCAGGACTGATTTATTATTAAAATATCAAAAGAACGAAAATAAAGAGCAAGATAGTGCCTACTTTCGATATGTAGGTGACCTCCCAATGTCTAATGACGACTCCAAATTCTGCATACCCTAAACCTGCAGTGGCGGAACTAGGATTTCAAAATAGGGTATGCACTTTTGCTCGAATGGTCCTCGAAGGGTCCTTGAAGGGTATGCACCCTATGTTTTTTACACTACCCGTCGAATTTTAGGGTATGCACGTGCATACCCGTGCTATAAGCTAGGTCCGCCCCTGTAAACCTGTAACCCTAATGCCCTATAAATAAGACTCTCTAGCTTAGCCAACAAGCTAATACATATAAATGGAAAGTACTAATAACAGAAACAACTAAATCAAATCAGCCCCTGCACTTATAATATTTGCCTAAAAGTGCTGGATCGTATCACTCTATTGGCCTTTTTTCTCTCACATCTGTCATATATCCTGCCATGTTTTTAGGAGGTAACAGTAAAATCGAAATAACTGAAAAATGGTTGAAGGAGTTATATTAAAAACCGGCTGATATATAGTACAATATTTTCCTATAAACAAAGCGACTAAATATTTGAATGGACAAAAGACAGTAGAACGCATCTAAAATTTATTAACTTTCACATGGATATCAATATTTCTTATGTTACCAAGATGCATTAAACAATCTTCAACTGACTCGTGATTCTAACTATAACAAGTATTGTAAGGATTTCTAAAACAACACATGGCCTTATGACTATAAGTGTACAGCATCATAGGAAATTAGGAAGCAATGGATGAAGAATGAATATGTGGTGGAATTTATAGACATTCCACGTATAGCATGCAGGTGGTGGCAATGTTTAGGGTTTTCTAAATTTAAAATTTTGATTGCATTCACATGCATACAGATATATGTTACCTTCCCAAGATGCATTATACAATCTCGTCTCACAAGCGCAATGCAACTGGCTTCTTAAATCTGACACTAATTAAGAAATGGGTGCTCACCACGTATTGATGTGAATGAATGGTGATGAAACCGAGAGATTGTAAAGGTTCCACGTATTAGTGCTCCATGATACGGGGAGGAATTTCATGACATCTTTATGAGTTTTTAGTTGCCTATAAATACCAAAGCTTAGGCTGGGATAGGATTACACATTCTATACTATCACCAAAGAACTAGAAAATTTAAAAATGGGTGTTTTCTCAATACTAACAGCTAGGAAACATGTTCGATCTACTACAATGCCTTGCCGATCACATCCAAGTGCCGATAGAATTGATAAAGTGTTGAATAAGGTAAAAACATGGGAATCATCTGTATCCTTATCCAACCCATCTGCAGACATCGTTTGCAAAGGATTGTCTGAAATAACAGGGTTGTATGAATGTTTTGATGACCTTGTCAAAACATCTCTCCTACATATTTCATCAAATTCAAGCAATCAGACCCAGAAGTACAAAGATTTGTTACTCGATATATCTGGAATGTTCTTGGACATTTGTAGCAATGCAACTGGTGTGTTGTCTCATACAAAACAGAACCTGACAGATCTGGAATGTGATCTAAGGAGAAATTCACGGTGTAGCATGGAAAGTATCCTTGCGAAATACATTTTCTTAAGAAATAAACTGAAAAAGGATGTTAAAGGATCATTAGCTGGTTTAAAGAAACTAGATAACATGATCTTTGGCTCACCCTTGATTGACGATTCTGTTAATATTCATCTGTTATCGGTGATTCGAGTATTTAGGGAAGTTAATGCATCGAGCACTGTTATTTTCCGGATGTTACTGGTTTTTTTGGCTACTCCGCTCACGAAGAAAAGTCCAAATGGTAGACGGTCAGTTGTTTCAAGAATTTTATCCAATAGCAAAGTGGTACCAGAAGAACAAGCCGATACAAATGAGAACGAGTTATAGTGTCTTGATGCTGCTTTGTTAACATACATTGGATGTGAGAAACAAGAATTCATCAAAATTGTACAAAAGAAACTTGAAACAATAGAGGCTAGTCTTGAAGGCATCAACTGTCAGTTTGAACTAATGTCAAGGCGGCCAGATTGCGGCAAGAGCTTCTCTTCTTAACATGGTCTCACGCTATTAAGGTAAATATCATAGTATTTATCTTTGAAGAAAATTAAAAAAGTCCGTCCAAATTTTATGTGGTGGACTGAAATTCTAGTGTATTTAGGATTCCAAATTTTGATGTAAATGCTGCACATTTGTTAAGTATATACTAACAATCAGCCATATTTTTAGGTTTTATGCACATTTTTCTTATCTAGTGCTTTATTATTTATTATATTTTATCTAAACCACAATGACACTTTTATTTAAAATAGACTAAAACGAGACAAAGACCTAAACGCAAAGAGAAGCAAAAACAAATCACAATTATAAACACCTAGTACACTAAAAATCCTTCTCTGGAAAATCAATGAAGTGGCTTATTGGTGGGAAAATGATTAGTCAGGAGGATGCAAAGGTCAATTGGAACAATTTGGTTCCATTTAATATTCATGCGACTTCTTGAGTAGTGTCTAATCGCCTTCTCTAGAATTGAGCTAACCTGCACAAGCGGTGTGCGTGTACCTGAAATCGGTGAGATGCCCGACTTGTAATGATTATTCGCTGAATGAAGACAATATCTAGCTAACCCATGGGATGGGAATTTCTCTCGTTAGAGGATAAATTGATTCAGAATTTGGCAGTTAAGTTTGTTGGACGCTGAAATGAACCAACAACCATATACTTTTTTACCAACACATTCGAACCACCAAGAAAAGGTTAGAAGAATCATATGGACAAAAGACTGTAAATTGCATCATAAGCAATTTAGTAACTTTCCCAAGATGCGTTAAAAAAATCCAATTATGGAGTTCTGAAACAACATATGGACTTTAAGTTATAAGGGCAGTGCAACATAGATAATCAGGGATCATGGGAAGTTTGCATGGTGGAATCATATAAATACTCCACATAAAGCAGGTGGCAATATCTAGAGCCTCATGAATTGAAAACGCAAGCTATCCTATTACATGCTCAATTATTTGTTAAACAGACGACCTCGATCCATGTTCCTTTAAAATGCATGATTTTACGCCAGATTGCATTCACATGGATACCCATATATATTATCTTCCCAAGATGCATTAAAAAATCTCAACTCATAAAGCACCATGCAACTTGATTGTTGAATCAAATCCTAACAGTACGTTGGGTGCTCGTCACGTAATGATGGCGATGAAAGGGGACGAAAGAGAGAGATGGTACCATAATAGCTCCACATATTAGTAACACAGTAGACTGTATTTCACACCATAAACTCCCACCCAAGAACTAGAGCAAATAAAATGTGAATGAGTTTCAATGCCTTGACGCTGCAAATTCAGATAAAGTAAGAAACACGTATTCATCAAAATTGTACAAAAGACACTCGAAACCATGGAGACTAGTCTCGAAGGCATCAATTCTCAGCTTGAACTAATGTCAAGGCGTCAAATTGCTCTCTCCTTAACTTGGGCTCGCTCAATTAATGGAAAGTTCATCATATTAAATTTCTGGGTAGGAAATTAGTGTTGGTCCCAAATATGAGTCTATATGAATTGCAATAAGATTTCTGAATAACTAAATTGTCTAACCGTTTTATAACTAACTAACTAACTTAACTAATAACTAACTTAACCGACATAGCGGTTATTAAGTTTCCAATGAGCAACTTTGGTCCTTATTCCTTTGAATCTTTAAATCGGAGCAATGAGCGAGATTATATGCTCACATTCTCCTCCTTAATCTTGATCGTTGCTTCGTCCTAAGTCTTGAACTCCGAGCATTTGTCGCATAGTCACGAACTTGAGTCTTGGTAAGGCCTTTAATAAAATGTCTGCTCTTTGTAGTTCTCCATTAATGTGTTCAACGTTGATATGACCATTCTCTACACATTCACGAATGAAATGATAGCGAATGTCGATGTGCTTGCTTCTTCCATGAAGTACTGAGTTCCTTACGAGTGCTATTGCTGATACGTTGTCAACTCTAAGCGTTATCCTTTTTTCTTGCCATCCAGTTAATTCACTAAGTAAGCGTTTCAACCACAAAGCTTGACATGCTGCTCCAGTAGCCGCCATGAATTCTGATTCCCACGATGATAGTGCTACTGTAGGTTGTTTCTGAGTACACCAAGTAATAGGTGACTCTCCAAAGTAAAATACTATGCCAGTAGTTCCTTTTCGTTGATCGGTGTTGATTCCATAACTACTGTCGCTGTAACCTGTAATCTTGCAGCCGCCTTCTTTCTTGTATATTATTCCATGCTCCTTTGTTCCTTTGATATATTGGATTACTTGTTTTATCGCCTTCAGGTGAAGTTCCTTCGGGTCTTGCATAAATCTGCTGAGTAGTCCGACTGAGCAACTAAGATCCGGTCTTGTGTGCAGTAAGTACCTAAGACTTCCAATTAAGCTTCGGTAGTAAGTTGCGTCAACTGGGTTTGGGTTTCCACTATCTTCCGCCTTGACCAACTTAGTGCCGGGATCCATAGGTATCTTCGTATCATTACTGTCCGTCATACTTGTTTCTTTCAAGATCTTGTTAATATATCCTGTCTGCTTGATTGTAATCTCTCCTCCTATCTGTGTAACTTCTATCCCAAGGTAATAAGCTAGTAACCCTAAGTCGCTCATTTCGAATTTGTCTTCCATCTGGGATTTGAACAAGTCTATTTCTTTCTTTGGAGTGCCCGTGATTATCAAATCATCTACATATATTCCAACAATAAGCGTAGAAGTCTTGCTTCTCTTTGTGTAAATTGCTTGTTCGAGATTACATTTCTTAAAATTTAATGATTTCAAGGTTTGATCAAGCTTCATGTTCCAAGCTCTAGGTGCTTGTCTTAAGCCGTACAAAGCTTTAGTTAGCTTGTAGACTTTATCAGGGTTTCCTTGCTGAATAAACCCTTCCGGTTGTTTGAAATAAACTTCTTCCTTCAACTCTCCATGTAAAAATGCTGATTTTACATCTAAGTGGGTGTACTGGCCAACCATGATATGATGCTAGTGCTAATATTAACCGAACTGTCTCTATCCTAGCAACTGGTGTGAATACTTCATCGAAGTCTATTCCTTGTTCTTGTACATAACCTTTTGCTACTAATCTTGCTTTATATTTGATGATCTTCCCGTATGCATCCCTTTTGGTTTTATAAACCCATTTGAGTCTGATTGCCTTCTGGTTTTCAGGCTATGTAGTAAGAGTCCATGTGTTATTCTTGTTGATTGAATCTAATTCAATTTCCATGGCCTCAATCCATTTCTTATCTGATGATGCTTCCTTGTAATTACGAGGTTCTTCTTCTGTGAAGAGTAAGCTAGGTGCTTCTACTTCAAGTGCAGTCTGGTAGATTTCCGTTATATCTTTTAATCCTCGTACCGGTCTATGATCATATCTATCTGAGCTCAAAGAGCTAAAAGTAGCTTCTCTGTCACTTTCTGAGTTGGGTTCGTAAGTGTATGTTGGTGGTGTGGTTGGTGATTCTGGATCTAGTATTGGTTCTGGTATTTGATCCTCTTCATGATACGTATTATCAATGTTTTCTATGTTGACTGGTGTAGGATTCTCGTTGTCAACTTCGTCTACCACAAAATTAGTCCAAAATGAGTCTGGTATACTCGTATCATCTTCACTATTATCCCAATCCCACGGTTTCGTTTCCATAAACTTTACATCCCTACTAACATGTTTCTTCTTTCTTACTAGATCATATAGCCTACATGCTTTTGATCTTTCCTCTACACCTAAATAAATCATCGGTATGCTTCTGTCATCTAACTTCTTCAAGTGAGGTATCATTATCTTAGCATAAGCTGTGCATCCGAATATTCTTTGGTATTCCAGGTTCGGTTTTCTGTTGTAGAGGGCTTCATATGGTGTTTTATCTTCCAGGGCCTTCGTAGGTACCCTGTTGAGTATGTAAATGGCGTGTCTTACTGCTTCCGCCAAAAAAGTTAAGGGTAACTTCATTGCTTTCATTATACTCCTCGTAGTTGATAAAACTATCCTATTCTTTCTTTCTACTACACCATTCTGTTGTGGTGAGTACGGTGCTGTTAACTGTCTTGCGATACCATTCTCCTTACAGTAGTTGGTGAATTCGTTAGATGTAAATTCACCTCCTCTATCTGTTCTTAGCATTTTTAATTTCAACTTCAACTCCATTTCTACCTTCTGCCTAAATTCGTTGAATGTGTTAAATGCCTGATCTTTC
>LBNU01022339.1:55321-92255 GCA_014162995.1 Artemisia annua
GGTATTCCAGGTTCGGTTTTCTGTTGTAGAGGGCTTCATATGGTGTTTTATCTTCCAGGGCCTTCGTAGGTACCCTGTTGAGTATGTAAATGGCGTGTCTTACTGCTTCCGCCAAAAAAGTTAAGGGTAACTTCATTGCTTTCATTATACTCCTCGTAGTTGATAAAACTATCCTATTCTTTCTTTCTACTACACCATTCTGTTGTGGTGAGTACGGTGCTGTTAACTGTCTTGCGATACCATTCTCCTTACAGTAGTTGGTGAATTCGTTAGATGTAAATTCACCTCCTCTATCTGTTCTTAGCATTTTTAATTTCAACTTCAACTCCATTTCTACCTTCTGCCTAAATTCGTTGAATGTGTTAAATGCCTGATCTTTCGAGGTTAGAAAGTAGGCCCACATAAAACGCGTACAGTCATCTACTAATAAGAAGATGAGCTTCTTTCCAGAATTTGTGGCTGGGCTTATGGGACCACAAAGATCTCCATATACCAAGTCCAACGGGTTCTTGGATCTGAATTTAGCTTTGTTTGGAAATGGTGTTCTGATGTGTTTTCCTAATAAGCATGCATCACATATTTGTCCTGCATGTTTTATTCTCGGTATCCATTCTACTAGACCTTTTCTTGTCATCTTGTCTAACGCGTCAAAGTTCAGATGACCCAATCTAGCATGCCATAACCATGCTTGGTTATCTATGTTTGCTAAGAGACATATAGGTGCTTCAATGTGTAGTTTGATACTGTAAAGTCGATTCTTAGATCTTTCTACTTTCATCAACAAAGTCTTGTTCTTATCATACAAAGTCAGTATATTTTCATCCATGATGATCTTGCAACCTATCTCGGTAAGTTGTCCTAGACTAAGTATGTTGCTCTTGAGGTTTGGAATGTAGTAAACGTCCGAAACTATCTTTTGTTGTTGGTTTCTACATCCTAACAATATTGAACCCTACCCTTTATCTCTACATATGATCCATTTCCAAAATGAACGCGTCCAGTGATGCTTTCGTCAATATCTTTAAATGACTCTTGGTTCCGGTCATTTGGTTACTTGGACCATTATCTAAATACCATATGCTAGCATCTGGTGTAGCATACTTCTGGGGTTGTATTTAACCTTCGTTCAATAAAACTTCTTCAGTTTCATAAGTAGCCATTAATAGTGATGGTTCTTCGTCTTCTAAGATAAGGTTTGACGGTTCCTGATTTGTTGATGGTTTTCTACAGGTATTTCTCATGTGTCCTAGTTTTCCACAGTTGTAGCACTTAATTTTACTCTTATCCCACCCTTGTCTATCATTATTTGATTTATCTTTGTGAGATGAGTTTCCGCCATTCAAGTTGTCTTTATTTCCCTTATTCTGCCAGTTTCCTCGTGAGTAGTTTGATCTACCACCGCGTTTGTAAAAACGTTTTCCTCTCTTAGAGTGTTCGCCTTGTGCGAATAATAAATTATCATGGCTTTCTACTTGTCCTCCCTTTCGGAGTTTTATCCTTTCCTCGAATGCTTTAAGTTTTCCTACGATCTCATCTAACGTTATGTCATTGAGATCATTCGTCTGTTCTATGGATGCTACTATCTGAATGAATCTATCTGGTGTGGAGTCTAATAGTTTTCGTACTAAAAGTGATTCATCCAAAGTCTTTCCTAATTCTTTTGCCTTCGTGGCGTAGCCGTTCAATTTGGCTGTAAATGCATCCACCGTTTCATCTTCCTTCATCTGAAGGGTCTGAAATCCAATCATCAATGATTGTAACCGTGCTTGTTGCACTTTTTCTTCTCCAACGTGTCTCTTCCTCAACGATTCCCATAAATCCTTTGACGTTTTACAAGTTGGTACTTGTAAAATCACTTCTTTGGTCAACGCTTTATATAGTAAGGCCATTGTTGCCTTATCATTCTTTTCATCTAGTTGCGTGTTTTCCTTAGTCTCTATTGTTTCCCATAAACCACGTGCTTCTAGTATAACCTTGATTTGTATAGCCCATACCGTGTAGTTTGTGTTTTTGAGTTTAGGGCATTGGTATTGTGCAATAGGTGTTACGGGTTTAATGGTATTGTTTGATGTGCTTGTATCGTCACCGGCCATCTTAATGGTATTGTTTAATGATTTCACCTTTGATTCATGTGGAAATTTCTAACTAGTGGTATCACTTAATACTACGGGAACAGAAATAGTTATTCGGGAATCCTAATATAAAATTCTAAGGATTTCTAATAGTTTAAAGTAAATATCTATACTATAAGTATGAAATGAAATCCAAAGATTGAAATTTGTTGTGACCTCGTTGTGTTAGTCACGCGTGTATTCCCTTCTTGTCGGTACTTGAATATACCAACTATTGCTTTTCTTTGTCCCTCGTTCTTGCTTCCAAAGACAAACGGTACACCCTTTCTTTGATGTTGTCGACTTGCCTTTTCCAATAACCACTTCGTACCACGTTGTTCCTTCTTCTTTGTGTCGATTTGAAACAATTCGTGCCCTAGACTTTTATTTTGTCTCGGCTGTTTGTTTACCAAGAACTCGCAAATTCTTGTTGTTTTGTTTCTAAATCCTTATGATCACAAAGCCAAAATACCCTCGGTATTTTAATCAAAATAAGCGTATTGCTTAGTTTCTTCTTCTTACTACTCGACGGTAGTAATCTCAACAAAGTCAGCGAGTTGCTAAAAACTTTGTTCCCTTCTTTGCTTGTCCGCGTTCCACAATACTCTCTTCTTTATTCCACACCGTATCTACACAACAACCTACGAGAATACTCGACGGTATTCCCTGCGAACAAGTGATCAAGTTTGTTCCTGTTGTCGTCCCTTGTATTGCGAGCGTATTCCAAAACAATCCTTGATTGTTTCTTTTCTTCTATCGGTACCTTTTCTAAATCCCAAGCAACGGATCACCTTCTGTCCAAACATTTGCGTTTGCAAGCGTGGATCTTCTATCTTTCTTACGACGTCTTCTACTCAAAATTTGTTGTGATAGATAGCAACAACTAGGCCTACGTTTTGTTGTATGATTGTTGGTTTCCAACAAAGACGTTTGTGAACAAACGCTGGTATCTTTGTTTATGCAGAATCACACACACAAAACTAACAGGTCACCACTTCGTTTGGTGCCTTCTAGGTTGTAATTCCAACACAAGTACGGTCGTGCACTACTTTCCTTGCATCCAAGTTATCCAGGCAGCGTCCCTTTTTGTTTGAACGTTGCGTATCCTTCTTCTGAAACTAGATTTCAGCGTCTATACGTCTTTGGTTTCCTTTGTGTCTCGTTAAAAGGTATGGGTCGGACTTCCAGTAATACTAAAGCAAGAAATCCGTAGGTGAACTAGCTTGTGCCCTACCTTGTAACGGAGACTAATGGGTTGAAGGCGGTGAGGCATGGTCAGAGTGTAGGTTCGAAGATCTTTCTATCAATAGATAGGAATGAGTGTTCGATATAGGGCGCAGTCTTCTCTTTTCTCTCCCAATGTGGGGCACTGTTACCAGGAACCAAAAGGTTCCCGGGAAACTACGTTCCCTTTGTAAAGTAGGCCTTTTTATACCCTCCTCTGGCGCAAACACCGTTTGCTGCGCTGGTTGTTCAAAGCCTGCCTACTTTTGATGACATGAGATTCAAGACCCCCCAAGATTTTTCTGTTTTGAAAGTGTAACGAGCGTGATGCTCTTGTTGCCAAATGTTGGTCCCAAATATGAGTCAATATGAATTGCAATAAGATTTCTGAATAACTAAATTGTCTAACCGTTTTATAACTAACTAACTAACTTAACTAATAACTAACTTAACCGACATAGCGGTTATTAAGTTTCCAACGAGCAACTTTGGTCCTTCTTCCTTTGAATCTTTAAACTGGAGCAATGAGCGAGATTATATGCTCACAATTAGTCTGCCCAAATATAATTGGTGGACTGAAATTCATGGATGTATAGGATTCCAAATTTTGATGTAAAGGTTGCAAATATGTTAAGTATATACTAACAATCTGTGATTTTGATAAATTATATGAACATTTCTTCATCCAAGAAAGTGGTTTAGTATTTATTTTATTCTAACTTTTTCATTTTATGACACATTTTTACGAGAAAAAAATAATAATAAAACAAAACCTAAACTCTAAGGAAAGCAAATACAAACAACAATATACACACTAAGCACATATCAGACAGAATAGTTTGGTTCCTTTTTGTATTTATGTGACTTCTTGGAGAGTGTCTATCATCTTCAGACTGGAGCTGACTTTGGCGACCCACGTATCCCTAAAAAAAACGATTCACCTAATCGATCTTTAATTCACTCTTCCACAATCCTGATTTAAGTTTTATCTTTCTTAAATCATAGTTTGTTCCTGGTTGGATTAATCATTCGATCTTGTTTTATTTTTTTATGGTTTTTCCAAATCGCTTTGGGTTATAGTCGGTTTATTTTTTCTTTAATTCCGAATCAGTTAACTATTATTAAACCGATTGACATCAATCATTAACATGTGATTCATTTATGATCTTCGTGACTTATAAACCCTAGTTGTTAACTAGGGTTTTATTCGTATTGTTTGAAGACCAGGCGTTATTCTTCTTGTTTATCTGTTTTGCGATTACTTGTTTAAGGGTTTTAAGGTTATTGTGATGTCTAATTTGGGAGGGGATGTGGATGTGTCATCGAGTGGGGGAAGCGCTAATCAAGAGAAACATGTTTCTGTTGATCCACATGTTATTACTACTAGTGGTCCACAAGTTACCCTTAATTCTGAACATGAGGCTGATCCGCATGTTAATGTGGAACAATTGATATCTAATGCGCATATGAATTTTGATGAAGCCATGAATAAAATTCAACGTGAGATTGTTGTTAATAAGGTTTCCTCTTCTGATTTGTACAATTCAAGTGATATAGGGCAACATTCTAATTCGAATGGTAATGAAGTTAATGCAACAAATACTCCTCCTTCGAGTTTTAGTGTTGCTATGCAAACCCAGCAGTTTGAGAAAAATTTGAATATGAATAAGAGTGCAACTTCTGGTCCTAATGCACCCAAGGTTAATACTACTAGTGGTACTGGAGTAAAGTCGGTTTCTTACGCGGGTGTTACTTCAAATGAACCTCAGAAACACGTGTCTAATTTTCGGAGGTTGGAATGTAGCAAAAAGAAGGATAATGTTGACCTTTCAGTTCCAATGAAAGTAGTGGAAGAGGTGAACACGAGGTTTGAGAATACTCTTTACGGTTACTTCCTTGGCCAACGCCTTGCTTTTCCTGTTGTTGATTACTATGTACGCAATGCATGGGCTATGTTTGGTGTGCAAAAGGTAATGATGAATGCAAAGGGGTTCTTCTTTTTTAAGTTCAATTCTAAGAAAGGTGTTGATGATGTGCTTGAAAACGGTCCTTGGTTGATCAGAAATGTTCCTATTATCCTTAAACCATGGACTTTGAACACAAACCTACTTAAAGAGGATTTGACTAACATCCCGGTGTGGGTTAAATTCCATGATGTTCCCCTTGCTATGTTCTCTGATGATGGCCTCAGTCTTCTTGCCATACTAATTGGCACGCCAAAAAGGTTAGATGCTTTTACAAGCCAAATGTATAAGGAATCGTGGGGCCGTAGTAGTTTTGTTAGATGCATGATTGAAGTGAAGTCGGATGAGGTGCTTCGGGACAGCCTCACTGTTGAGATACCATTACTTGATGGTTCGGGTTCGACTATTGAGAAGATACGGGTTGAATATGAGTGGAAGCCACCTCGTTGTGATAACTGTAAGATCTTTGGTCATACTATGATTGATTGTCCTAAAGTTGTTGCACCTCTAGTTCAGCCTACTAAGCCTGTTAATGATGGTTCAAATGTCAATAATAAAAAGAAAGGTAAGCAATGTGGTTCTACTAATCAGGGTAAAGGATGGCTTACTAGACCTGTTGTGGGTAAGCAGTTTCAGTATCAACCCAAAAAGAATCCTACTGAACCTAAGAAGGTGGATGGCACTAAGAAGAAGACTTCTGATGTGCCTAGTACGAGTGGAACGAAGGTTTCTACATCTAATCAGTTTGCTGCTCTTAATATGGATAATACGGATGCTGACAACAACAAGGATGTGGATGCTAGTCGTACAATGGAAGATACTACGGATGAGTCTACTAAGACAGGTAATACAATGGAAGTTAATGAGGAAGAGTCTAGTAAGGGTTCTACTCCTATAGTTGAGAAAATTGGTAAGCTTGAAAAGCTACTTATTGATGGGAAAGCTACTCTTGTAGATGATGATGGTCATCCTATTCCGTCTACCTCTTCCACTAAGAGGGCTAACCCATTTTCAAAGGTGGGTGAGGTTGTGGTTTCTGATAGTGATGATGATGAGGTTCTTAACACGTTCGACGAATCAACAAATCTTTTTGGTGGTGGTCATGAGCGTGAAGATGAGTTTGATGACTATGATGATTATTCGAAGCAAATTTATGATCTTCCAGGGAATTTGGATGCTCTTAATGCCATGTATAGCTTTAATCTCCAAGGTCGTAGGAAGTAGTTTATATTTTTGTCAGAGTCTTTTGTTATCATGTGGTTAGTGGTTTTGTTTTCTTGTTTAGAAAATAGGAAGTACCTTGTTATGTAAGCTTTTCGCCTATGTAACGGGCTGAGATATGGGATCCATCCAAATCCGTTGTACTTAAATGCTTTTTGGAGTAATATATTTACCGGGTCATTGACCTTTTACCAAAAAAATCTTCAGACTGGAGCTAACCTGTAGAAAAATACACAATAAGAGCAGATCCAATGACACTAAACATATTACAATCGGTTTGTTACCAACTCGAAGAAGAAAGCATAATAAAATAAACAGACTTAGACAAGAACACCACAACTGCATCATAGAAAATACCTACAGTTTCTGTACTGAGCACCAGTTGGAAATTTTTTACTTAGTAACCTTCATGAGAATAATCTAATATGTTCATTTTACGATGGACCAAATGCTGGACCATAAACTTGATTTGGTAATATGAACCGAATGTTGGACCATAAACTTGATTTGGTAATATAAATTTGTTCGAGTATTCTTTGGAATAAATTTTTTTTCATCATAGAGAATCTTTCTTTTTTACTTTTAAATGGATTTTCACTCACTAATCCATTTTTATAGTTATACTTTACAGATGTAAGAACACTATGCTATTGGATATTAGTAATTGGACTAATCTCACGACTATATGCTTTCATGCAATAAATGAATGCAATTTTTTTTTGGTTACCATGGTTTCCGATCTTTTGGCCCACTAATCCATGCGGTTTGAACCCACCGCCACACAGACTCAAACTGGGTAAAGCCTTCCCTTTTCAGGAGGTTGGCGTGACCAATTCAGGGTTGTTTGCAAATACATGCATCACATTGGCGCGGATAACTAATATTGAGAAAAGGAAGAGTTAAAATTAATGCTACAACCTATTAAAATATGTTTTATCTAATCTTGATATTTTAGAATATGATTTTCATACACATTGAAGGAGTAATGACAAAAGGAGGAGCTTATTATGTCTCTATTGGCTTTTTTTCTTTCACAAATGTCATATATCTTGCCATGTTTTAAGGAGGTATCAGTAAAATCGAAATATATAACTGAAAAATGTATGAAGGAGTTATATCGAAAACCGGCTGATCGACATATATTACAATATTTTCCTATAAACAAAGCGACTAAATATTTGAATGGACAAAGGACAGTAGAACCCATCTAAAATTTATTAACTTTCACATGGATATCAATATTTCTTATGTTACCAAGATGCATTAAACAGTCTTCAACTGACTCGTGATTCTAACTTAACAAGTATTCTAAGGATTTCTAATACAACGTTAACACATGGCCTTATGGCTATAAGTGTACAAGATCATAGGAAATTAGGAAGCAATGGATGAAGAAATGGTGGAAGTTTATAGACGCTCCACGTATAGCATGCAGGTGGTGGCAATGTTTAGGGTTTCCGAAATTTAAAAATTTGATTGCACTCACATGCATACAGATATATGTTACCTTCCCAAGATTCATTATACAATCTCTTCTCACAAGCGCAATGCAACTGGCTTCTTAAATCTGATCCTAATTAAGAAATGGGTGCTCACCACGTATTGATGTGAATGAATGGTGATGAAACCGAGAGATTGTAAAGGTTCCACGTATTAGTGCTCCATGATACGGGGAGCAATTTCATGTCATCTTTATGAGTTTTTAGTTGCCTATAAATACCAAAGCTTAGGCTGGCAGTTATTATCACAGACGATAGGATTACACATTCTATACTATCACCAAAGATCTAGAAAATTTAAAATTGGGTGTTTTCTCAATACCAACAACTAGGAAACATGTTCGATCTACTACAATGCCTTGCCAATCACATCCAAGTGCCGATAGAATTGATAAAGTGTTGAATAAGGTAAAAACATGGGAATCTCTATCGTTATCCAACCCATCTGCAGACATCGTTTGCAAAGGATTGTCTAAAATAACAGGGTTGTATGAATGTTTTGATGACCTTGTCAAAACATCTCTCCTACATATTTCATCAAATTCAAGCAATCGGACCCAGAAGTACAAAGATTTGTTACTCGATATATCTGGAATGTTCTTGGACATTTGTAGCAATGCAACTGATGTCTTGTCTCAGACAAAACAGAACCTGAGAGATCTGGAATGTGATCTAAGGAGAAATCACGGTGTAGCATGGAAAGTATCCTTGCGAAATACATTTTCTTAAGAAATAAACTGAAAAAGGATGTTAAAGGGTCATTAGCTGGTTTAAAGAAACTAGATAACATGATCTTTGGCTCACCCTTGGTTGACGATTCTGTTAATATTCATCTGTTATCGGTGATTCGAGTATTTAGGGAAGTTAATGCGTCGAGCACGGTTATTTTCCGGTTGTTACTGGTTTTTTTGGCTACTCCGCTCACGAAGAAAAGGTCAAATGGTAGACCGTCAGTTGTTTCAAGAATTCTATCCAATAGCAAAGTGGTACCAGAAGAACAAGCCGATACAAATGAGAACGAGTTCCAGTGTCTTGATGCTGCTTTGTTAACATACATTGGATGTGAGAAACAAGAATTCATCAAAATTGTACAAAAGAAACTTGAAACAATAGAGGCTAGTCTTGAAGGGATCAACTCTCAGCTTGAACTAATGCCAAGGCGCCAGATTGCGGCAAGAGCTTCTCTTCATAACATGGTCTCACGCTATTAAGGAAAATATCATAGGATTTATCTTTGAAGAAAATAAAAAAAGTCCGTCCAAATTTTATGTGGTGGACTGAAATTCTTGTGTATTTAGGATTCCAAATTTTGATGTAAATGTTTCACATTTGTTAAGTATATACTAACAATCAGCCATATTTTTAGGTTTTATGCACATTTTTCTTATCCAGTGCTTTATTATTTATTTTATTTTATCTAAACCACAATGACACTTTTATTTAAAATAGACTAAAACGAGACAAAGACCTAAACGCAAAGGGAAGCAAAAACAAATCACAATTAGTACACTAAAAATCCTTCTCTGAAAAATCAATGAAGTGGCTTATTGGTGGGAAAACGTTTAGTCAGGTGGTTGCAAAGGTCAGATGGAACAATTTGGTTCCATTTAATATTCATGTGACTTCTTGAGTAGTGTCTAATCGCCTGCTCTAGAATTGAGCTAACCTGCACAAGCGGTGTGCGTGAACCTTAAATCGGTGAGATGCCCGACTTGTAAAGATTATTCGCTGAATGAAGACAATATCTAGCTAAGCCATTGGATGGGAATTTCTCGTTGGAGGATAAATTGATTCAGAATTTGGCAGTTAAGTTTGTTGGACGCTGAAATGAACCAACAACCATATACTTTTTTACCAACACATTCGAACCACCAAGAAAAGGTTAGAAGAATCATATGGACAAAAGACTGTAAATTGCATCATAAGCAATTTAGTAACTTTCCCAAGATGCATTAAAAAAAATCCAATTATGGAGTTCTGAAACAACACATGGACTCTAAGTTATAAGGGCACTGCAACATAGATAATCAGGGATCATGGGAAGTATGCATGGTGTAATCATATAAATACTCCACGTAAAGCAGGTGGCAATATCTAGAGCCACATTCACATTATATTACATGCTCAATTATTTGTTAAACAGACGACCTCGATCCATGTTCCTGTAAAATGCATGATTTTACGCCAGATTGCATTCACATGGATACCCATATACAGGGCCGGTCCTGAGTTTTCTGCTACCCTAGGCGAGACGAGTGAAAGATGCCCCTATTAGATTTCGCAAACACATTATTTTCCAAAGATGTGGCTTGCCCTATTAGATGTTGTATACGGCGAGTTATTGACATTTACCAATGTGTTATATTTATCTACAATTTGATAAAATGTGTTTACATATAATGTATTTGTCTCTGCAACTCATAATGAATGCATCCTTGATCCTTAAACTTAAAATTTCGTAAATTTTGAGTATCGTGTAATGTCTAATATACCATTTGAAAAACAAATTTAAATGGAAATTTTGAGTATCATGTAATGTCTAATATACCCTTTGAAAAACAAAATTTTAAAATACCATGATTAAAAATGTTAACAACATGTACCACTAAATTAACAGTTTAAATATACTTTGATCTCAAACAAAAATCAAATCACATAAAATATCTTACCCGTTTATATTTTAAGTAGCATTAAATTAGTTAACTATCAACCTTGCAAAAATTTCATTTACGAGAAAAAACAACTCAAAACTTAACTCATAAAAAAGGCAATCTTAATAAAGACTAAAGTTGGAAAAAGAAACAATTTAATAAGTTGTTAAAAACTCATTTAGTCACGTGATCTAAAGTTGTAAAGAAAAAGTCTTCCATCTTTTACCTTCTCTCTTTCTTAGTCTCCGTCACTAGTTTTTTCTGGCGAAAGTATTCATCTCTGGCGAATTGTTTTCTTTTAAAATACTACCCCCTTCTTCATTTATCTTTTCCTCTTCTTACATATTCTACCAGGCATCATTTTATTATTAAAACACCATCTATATCACATAAAAACAATACACAACACTAAAAGTTTGATGCCCCCTATTTAGATGATGCCCTGGGCCGTCGCCCGCGCCGCCCGTAGCCAGCGCCGGCCCTGCCCATATATATTATCTTGCCAAGATGCATTAAAAAATCTCAACTCATAAAGCACCATGCAACTTGATTGTTGAATCAAATCCTAACAGTACGTTGGGTGCTCATCACGTAATGATGGCGATGAAAGGGGACGAAAGAGAGATATGGTACCGTAATAGCTCCACATATTAGTAACACAGGAGACTGTATTTCACACCATAAACTCCCACCCAAGAACTAGAGCAAATAAAATGTGAATGAGTTTCAATGCCTTGACGCTGCATTATTGATATACAGATAAAGTAAGAAACACGTATTCATCAAAATTGGACAAAAGACACTCGAAACCATGTAGTCTCGAAGGCATCAACTCTCAGCTTGAACTAATGTCAAGGCGTCAAATTGCTGTAAGAGCTTCTCTCCTTAACATGGGCTCGCTCAATTAACGGAAAGATCATCATATTAAATTTCTGGGTAGGAAATTAGTCTGCCCATATGTAATTGGTGGACTGAAATTCCTGGATGTATAGGATTCCAAATTTTGATGTAAAGGTTGCAAATATGTTAAGTATATACTAACGATCTGTGATATTGATAAATTATATGAACATTTCTTCATCCAAGAAAGTGGTTTAGTATTTATTTTATTCTAACTTATTTCATTTTGTGACACATTTTTACGAGAAAAAAATAATAATAAAACGAAACCTAAACACTAAGGAAAGCAAATACAAACAACAATATACACACTAAGCAGATATCAGACAAAATAGTTTGGTTCCTTTTTGTATTTATCATCTTTAGACTCGAGCTAACCTGTAGAAAAATACACATTAAGAGCAGATCCAATGACACTCAAAATATTACAATCGGTTTGTTACCAAACTCAAAGAAGAGAGCACAATAAAATA
Organism: Artemisia annua; assembly: GCA_014162995.1. NCBI lineage: Eukaryota > Viridiplantae > Streptophyta > Magnoliopsida > Asterales > Asteraceae > Artemisia > Artemisia annua. The sequence continues at coordinate 67,365 of LBNU01022339.1, forward strand.
AACAAACTTAGACAAGAACACCACAACTGCATCATAGAAAATACCTACAGTTTCTGTACTGAGCACCAGTTGGAAATCTTTCACTTAGTAACCTTCATGAGAATAATCGATATGTTCATTTTACGATGGACCAAATGCTGGACCATAAACTTGATTTGGTAATATGAACCAAATGTTGGACCATAAACTTGATTTGGTAATATAAATTTGTTCGAGTATTCTTTGGAATAATTTTTTTTCATCATAGAGAATCTTTCTTTTTTACTTTTCAATGGATTTTCACTCTCTAATCCATTTTTATAGCTATACTTAACAGATGTAAGAATGCTATGCTATAGCATATTAGTAATTGGACTAATCTCACGACTATATGCTTTCATGCAATAAATGAATGCAATTTTTTTGGTTACCATGGTTTCCGATCTTTTTGCCCACTTGTTGGACCGAAAAGTAGTATGATTTATGTGGTTCGGGAGGTCGAGGTTGATCAAAATATATGAAATCCATGACTATTTTAGAAAGAGAAAGTAGAGAGAAGGTGAGGTGAAACAAGGATATTTTTATTAAAGATAGATAAGGTTACACACCCACAATATATATATATAGTGTGAGGTTCTTTTCAGAACCAAATAAATTGCGAGAACTGCGAGAATTACCTTTGTACTCCTAATAATGTATGACGTATATCATGTTAATGCACGATGGCATTTTTGAAAATATCTATAACTTATTTTGAAAGAAAAATTCAAATTAGGGGCAAATTAGGTATTTTCATTATCCATAAAAATAGCACCTCACACCCTACCAGTTACGTACAACCTTTAATCCCCTCTCTCTCTTTCTAGTAGAACGGCAGCCACCCTCCATATCTGCTCTCATTAAACGAAAAAGATGAACATAAATAACAGCGTATCTATGTTTATTATCTTGCATAACAAAGGTAAATATTTGTTTAAAAGAGTTTCTTAAGCATCTTTTGAATTTTTTTAATTGGCTTCTTTTGCTATATATTCCTAGTTCTTTTATTACGATTGTTGTTTTGATTTTCCAAGTTTCATAAGAACCTCTATTACTGGGTCCATTCAAATTGATTGTTTTCTCTNAAGGAATAGAATCCTTGGTTTCTTTTTGTTTAAACGTTTGAATTTATATTTTGCTTTATTTTTTGTAATAAACTGTTTTAGATTTATTTCAAGCTAATGTTTGTTCGAATTCTTTTAAGGTTTTAGTATCGAAACTGAAACGAATCGGGTTGCGGGTTTGTAAAAAAACTGAAACGGTTGCGGGTTGGATGTGTATGGTGGTATTGGTGTGGAACTATTCGGGCTGTGGGTTCGTACAAAACTAAACCAGTTGAAGAAGCCCCAGTGAAAAGGATTCGGTGAAAACTGAATGATGCGGGTTCGTAGAAAATGATTCGGGTTGCAGGTTCGTATTAAATTTACAACCGTTATATAATGTTCAGCTTACTATTGGCCGATTGAGTGCCCGTAACAATTACGGTTAACCTTGTTATGGTAGATGTCACAATGATAGTTTCAAATGTGCATATTAATATTTCTGAATTATGTGTGCGTACAAAGTTCGCATGTATGTTTTTATTAAAAATGAATAGAAGACTAAAATAAAGACTCTTGGCCTATTGGTTCCTTGTTTATTTTGGTTGTGCATCAGTTTAGATTGCTTTTAACATTTTTAAATGGGGAACTTGCTGATATTGGCCTTTTTTTTTCCAGTGTTGTGTTAGTATCTGTGTTGATGAAAGCCGACTTGTAGATAGTTCTGCACATGTTTGGCGCCTGCTTCGTGAGACTTATTTAGATATCAATGCCATTAAAATTGTTTAAAAATGACAGATAGCAAAAATGAGGTATAATTGAATTATGTGCATTTGTGTTTTAAGGTTAGAGTGCATGTGTATTTTATTGCTAGTAAAAAATCAATGAAAAGGGTTTGCATATGTGTTTTATATTTGTGTTTTATGGCCTATAAAAAGTGAATGAAAGTGTGTGCACATGTGTTTTACGGCCTATAAAAAGTAAATGAAAGGGTTTGCATATGTGTTTTATGGCCTATAAAAGTGAATGAAAGGGTGTGCACATGTGTTTTACGGCCTATAAAAAGTGAATGAAAGGGTTTGCATGTGTTTTACGGCCTATAAAAAGTGAATGAAAGGGTTTGCATATGTGTTTTACGGCCTATAAAAAGTGAATGAAAGGGTTTGCATATATGTTTTATAGCCTATAAAAAGTGAATGAAAGATGTTTTACCTCGTTCTTAATGGACATATGTAAATACACAATCGACTGCAAACGATTGTGTGTACTTTATTTGGACGTTTAATTTATTTGTTTGGTGTTAGTCAATTGGATAGAATGCAAGGTTTCGATGTTTTGTTATATAAGTGTCCTTATCACTCTTGAATTAATAAAAAGTTATTGATGTGGTGAATGATAATTGATGGTGCAGGTTGTTTGACGTTGTGAATGCTGGCACAGAGTTATATCAGTTAAAATGAGCGAGACGATAAAAACAAATGTGCACAAGGATTAAAAACACATGTACAAATCCCATGTGTTCTTGAACTAGCCGAGGAATACATGTGCATGCCTAAAAGATGAACCACCCGTTAAAGATATTAGATTATGCACATGTGTACACTTCACATATTTGTAATAAAATTGAATACAAGTGTAAACATATTGATGAATTGTGATAAAGCTGAATATCATATCACTAGAGTAATACAATTTGTAAATTTTAAAATTGCATACATCTTTTGTTAAAGTTTTGTTGTTTGTATTTATATTTACATAATACTATTTAAAATACATGTGCATATACAAAACACTTATGCATAATCGAAAATTACACTTGTGTTAAAAAAAAAAAAAAAAGAAAAGAAAAAAAAGGTTTCCTAAAATTTAGGAAATAAAAAAACGTTTTTTATTAAAAAAAAATTCAAAAAGAAAATAAAAAAGTAATTTTACCATTATACCCTTTTGAATTAAATAATGAAAATTAGTATCTAAAAAAATCTGATTGGTTGATGTTGGTTCTCGCAGTTTATTTGGTTCTGAAAAGAACCTCACCCTATATATATATATATATATATATATATATATATATATATATATATATATATATATATATATATATATATATATATATATATATATATATATTACAATATTTTCCTATAAAAAAGCGACTAAATATTTGAATGGACAAAGGACAGTAGAACCCATCTAAAATTTATTAACTTTCACATGGATATCACTATTTCTTATGTTACCAAGATGCATTAAACAGTCTTCAACTGACTCGTGATTCTAACTATAACAAGTATTGTAAGGATTTCTAATACAACACATGGCCTTATGGCTATATGTGTACAACATCATAGGAAATTAGNAGAATATGATTTTGCTACACATTGAAGGAGTAACGACAAAAGGAGGAGCTTATTATGTCTCTATTGGTTTTTTTTCTTTCACAAATGTCATATATCTTGCCATGTTTTAAGGAGGTAACAGTAAAATCGAAATATATATATAACTGAAAAATGGATGAAGGAGTTATGTTGAAAACCAGCTGATATATATATATATATATATATATATATATATATATATATATATATATATATATATATATATATATATATATATATATATATATATATATATATATATATATATATATATATATTACAATATTTTCCTATAAAAAAGCGACTAAATATTTGAATGGACAAAGGACAGTAGAACCCATCTAAAATTTATTAACTTTCATATGGATATCACTATTTCTTATGTTACCAAGATGCATTAAACAGTCTTCAACTGACTCGTGATTCTAACTATAACAAGTATTGTAAGGATTTCTAATACAACACATGGCCTTATGGCTATATGTGTACAACATCATAGGAAATTAGGAAGCAATGGATGAAGAAATGGTGGAAGTTTATAGACGCTCTACGTATAGCATGCAGGTGGTGGCAATGTTTAGGGTTTCCGAAATTTAAAAATTTGATTGCATTCACATGCATACAGATATATGTTACCTTCCCAAGATGCATTATACAATCTCGTCTCACAAGCGCAATGCAACTGGCTTCTTAAATCCGACCCTAATTAAGAAATGGGTGCTCACCACGTATTGATGTGAATGAATGGTGATGAAACCGAGAGATTGTAAAGGTTCCACGTATTAGTGCTCCATGATACGGGGAGGAATTTCATGCCATCTTTATGAGTTTTTAGTTGCCTATAAATACCAAAGCTTAGGCTGGTAGTTAATATCACAGACGATAGGATTACACATTCTATACTATCACCAAAGATCTAGAAAATTTAAAAATGGGTGTTTTCTCAATACCAACATCTAGGAAACATGTTCGATCTACTACAATGCCTTGCCAATCACATCCAAGTGCCGATAGAATTGATAAAGTGTTGAATAAGGTAAAAACATGGGAATCATCTCTATCCTTATCCAACCCATCTGCAGACATCGTTTGCAAAGTTTTGTCTGAAATAACAGGGTTGTATGAATGTTTTGATGACCTTGTCAAAACATCTCTCCTACATATTTCATCAAATTCAAGCAATCGGACCCAGAAGTACAAAGATTTGTTACTCGATATATCTGGAATGTTCTTGGACATTTGTAGCAATGCAACTGATGTCTTGTCTCAGACAAAACAGAAACTGAGAGATCTGGAATGTGATCTAAGGAGAAATTCACGGAGTAGCATGCAAAGTATCCTTGCGAAATACATTTTCTTAAGAAATAAACTGAAAAAGGATGTTAAAGGGTCATTAGCTGGTTTAAAGAAACTAGATAACATGATCTTTGGCTGACCCTTGATTGACGATTCTGTTAATATTCATCTGTTATCGGTGATTCGAGTGTTTAGGGAAGTTAATGCATCGAGCACTGTTATTTTCCGGTTGTTACTGGTTTTTTTGGCTACTCCGCTCACGAAGAAAAGGCCAAATGGTAGACGGTCAGTTGTTTCAAGAATTCTATCCAATAGCAAAGTGGTACCAGAAGAACAAGCAGATACAAATGAGAACGAGTTCCAGTGTCTTGATGCTGCTTTGTTAACATACATTGGATGTGAGAAACAAGAATTCATCAAAATTGTACAAAAGAAACTTGAAACAATAGAGGCTAGTCTTGAAGGGATCAACTCTCAGCTTGAACTAATGTCAAGGCGCCAGATTGCGGCAAGAGCTTCTCTTCTTAACATGGTCTCACGCTATTAAGGAAAATATCATAGTATTTATCGGTGAAGAAAATTAAAACAGTCCGTCCAAATTTTATGTGGTGGACTAAAATTCCAGTGTATTTAGGATTCCAAATTTTGATGTAAATGCTGCACATTTGTTAAGTATATACTAACAATCAGCCATATTTTTAGGTTTTATGCACATTTTTCTTATCCAGTGCTTTATTATTTATTTTATTTTATCTAAACCACAATGACACTTTTATTCAAAATAGACTAAAATGAGACAAAGACCTAAACGCAAAGGGAAGCAAAAACAAATCACAATTAGTACACTAAAAATCCTTCTCTGAAAAATCAATGAAGTGGCTTATTGGTGGGAAAACGTTTAGTCAGGTGGATGCAAAGGTCAGATGGAACAATTTGGTTCCATTTAATATTCATGTGACTTCTTGAGTAGTGTCTAATCGCCTTCTCTAGAATTGAGCTAACCTGCACAAGCGGTGTGTGTGTACCTAAAATCGGTGAGATGCCCGACTTGTAATGATTATTCGCTGAATGAAGACAATATCTATCTAACCCATTGGATGGAAAATTCTTGTTGGAGGATAAATTGATTCAGAATTTGGCAGTTAAGTTTGTTGGATGCTGAAATGAACCAACAACCATATACTTTTTTACCAACACATTCGAACCACCGAGAAAAGGTTAGAAGAATCATATGGACAAAAGACTGTAAATTGCATCATAAGCAATTTAGTAACTTTCCCAAGATGCATTAAAAAGATCCAATTATGGAGTTCTGAAACAACACGTGGACTCTAAGTTATAACGGCACTGCAACATAGATAATCAGGGATCATGGGAAGTATGCATGGTGTAATCATATAAATACTCCACGTAAAGCAGGTGGCAATATCTAGAGCCACATTCACATTTTATTACATGCTCAATTATTTGTTAAACAGACGACTTCGATCCATGTTCCTGTAAAATGCATGATTTTACGCCAGATTATCTTTGAGTTGGTAACAAACCGATTGTAATATTTTGAGTGTCACTGGATCTGCTCTTATTGTGTATTATTCTACAGGTTAGCTCGAGTCTGAAGATGATAGACACTCTCCAAGAAGTCACATAAATACAAAAAGGAACCAAACTCTTCTGTCTGATATCTGCTTAGTGTGTATATTGTTGTTTGTATTTGCTTTCCTTAGTGTTTAGGTTTTGTTTTATTATTATTTTTTTCTCATAAAAATGTGTCACAAAATGAAATAAGTTAGAATAAAATAAATACTAAACCACTAGCTTGGATGAAGAAATGTTCATATAATTTATCAAAATATCACATATTGTTAGTATATACTTAACATATTTGCATCCTTTACATCACAATTTGGAATCCTATACATCCAGGAATTTCAGTCCACCAATTACATTTGGGCAGACTAATTTCCTACCCGGAAATTTAATGTGATGATCTTTCCGTTAATTGAGTGAGCCCATGTTAAGGAGAGAAGCTCTTACAGCAATTTGACGCCTTGACATTAGTTCAAGCTGAGAGTTGATGCCTTCGAGACTACATGGTTTCGAGTGTCTTTGTACAATTTTGATGAATACGTGTTTCTTACTTTATCTGTATATCAATAATGCAGCGTCAAGGCATTGAAACTCATTCACATTTTATTTGCTCTAGTTCTTGTGTGGGAGTTTATGGTGTGAAATACAGTCTCCTGTGTTACTAATATGTGGAGTTATTACGGTACCATCTCTCTCTTTCGTCCCCTTTCATCGCCATCATTACATGACGAGCACCCAACGTACTGTTAGGATTTGATTCAACAATCAAGTTGCATGGTGCTTTATAAGTTGAGATTTTTTAATGCATCTTGGGAAGATAATAGAATGCAATCTGGCGTAAAATCATGCATTTTACAGGAACATGGATCGAGGTCGTCTGTTTAACAAATAATTGAATACATACTCTGAACGAGATAATGCCACCTGCTTTAAGTGGAGTATTTATATGATTCCACCATGCATACTTCCCATGATCCGTGATTATCTATGTTGCAGTGCCCTTATAACTTAGAGTCCATGTGTTGTTTCAGAACTCCATAATTGGATTTTTTTAATGCATTTTGGGAAAGTTACTAAATTGATTATGATGCAATTTACAGTCTTTTGTCCATATGATTCTTCTAACCTTTTCTCGGTGGTTTGAATGTGTTGGTAAAAAAGTATATGGTTGTTGGTTCATTTCAGGGTCCAACAAACTTAACTGCCAAATTCTGAATCAATTTATCCTCCAACGAGAATTTCCCATCCAATGGGTTAGCTAGATATTGTCTTCATTCAGCGAATAATCATTACAAGTCGGGCATCTCACCGATTTTAGGTACACGCACACCGCTTGTGCAGGTTAGCTCAATTCTAGAGAAGGCGATTAGACACTACTCAAGAAGTCACATGAATATTAAATGGAACCAAATTGTTCCATCTGACTTTGCATCCACCTGACTAAACGTTTTCCCATCAATAAGCCACTTCATTGATTTTTCAGAGAAGCATTTTTAGTGTACTAGGTGTTTATAATTGTGATTTGTTTTTGCTTCCCTTTGCGTTTAGGTCTTTGTCTCGTTTTAGTCTATTTTGAATAAAAGTGTCATTGTGGTTTAGATAAAATAAAATAAATAATAAAGCACTGGATAAGAAAAATGTGCATAAAACCTAAAAATATGGCTGATTGTTAGTATATACTTAACAAATGTGGAGCATTTACATCAAAATTTGGAATCCTAAATGCACTGGAATTTCAGTCCACCACATAAAATTTGGACGGACTTTTTTAATTTTCTTTACCGATAAATACTATGATATTTTCCTTAATAGCGTGAGACCATGTTAAGAAGACAAGCTCTTGCCGCAATCTGGCGCCTTGACATTAGTTCAAGCTGAGAGTTGATCCCTTCAAGACTAGCCTCTATTGTTTCAAGTTTCTTTTGTACAATTTTGATGAATTCTTGTTTCTCACATCCAATGTATATTAACAAAGCAGCATCAAGACACTGGAACTCGTTCTCATTTGTATCGGCTTGTTCTTCTGGTACCACTTTGCTATTGGATAGAATTCTTGAAACAACTGACCGTCTACCATTTGGCCTTTTCTTCGTGAGCGGAGTAGTCAAAAAAACCAGTAACAACCGGAAAATAACAGTGCTCGATGCATTAACTTCCCTAAATACTCGAATCACAGATAACACATGAATATTAACAGAATCGTCAATCAAGGGTGAGCCAAAGATCATGTTATCTAGTTTCTTTAAACCAGCTAATGACCCTTTAACATCCTTTTTCAGTTTATTTCTTAAGAAATTGTATTTCGCAAGGATACTTTCCATGCTACTGTTGGTCCCAAAGTGTGTGTAAGAGAGATTCGAATGAAATTGCAAATATGTAAAACTAGATAACTTGTATATAAATCTTTCTAACTAGATTTTCGTTACAGAATATTGAGTATATATACTACACGAATGGTTACCACGAACCATCGCGATTGTTCACTAGAAAGGTTGCGTTTGGTACTGTTTTGTTCGAACAGATGCAACCCAAACGACACACCTTTTTGTTATTAACTAACTTCTGGAAAATAACTAACTATTAACTACCATAACTAACATAACCGCTATTCGGTTATTATCTTTATTACGAGCACGTTTGGTCCTTGGAGTTTGCCTTGTCCGAGAAGTGACATGCAAAGATTACATGCTCACAATCTCCTCCTTAATCTTGAATGTTGCTTCCTCCTAAGTCTTGAACTCTGAGCATTTGTCGCATAATCACGAACTTGAGTCTTGGTAATGCCTTTGTTAAGATATCTGCCCGTTGAAGTTCTCCACTAACGTGTTCCACATTAATATGTCCATTCTCTACACATTCACGAATGAAATGATAGCGAATGTCAATGTGTTTGTTCCTTCCATGAAATACTGGGTTCTTCACGAGTTGAATAGCTGATATATTGTCAACTCTAAGTGTTATTCTTTTCTCTTGCCATCCAGTTAGTTCACTAAGAAGTCGTTTCAGCCATAGTGCTTGACATGCTGCTCCAATAGCTGCCATGAATTTTGATTCACATGATGATAGTGCCACTGTAGGTTGTTTGTTAGGAATACGATTTTTGTATAAGAAAGATTCGGTCACCCCAGACATGATTAAGCATTGTTTAGCTCGTAGTAGTTACATTAGTTAGTTATACGTAGTTTAGAATTAGATTAGTTCGCGGAAGAAGGTCGGGTCTTTACCCACTGTATACCTGATCCGCAGCCCAAGTGGCAAAACCCATGTATATAAACCCCTCTCCATCTTTGGAGAGGGTAAGTCTTCTCTCATAATTCTATTTTCTTTTTTTTGGTTTTCTCTCAAGGCTTCATCTCTTTCTCTCTCTAACTTTCTCTCACTACATTTCTTTCTTTCTCTCTTCCATGTAAACGAACCATACCACTTGATCTATACGTGTTTGTGAGCTTTATTAGTATCCTACAATTGGTATCAAGAGCCATGGTTACATCCTAGGGATTGTAGGACTTGTGGTGTATGGTTTGTTTTGGTTTCTATTAGTTTAGGGTGGTTTTACTTTGTTTTGAGCTTGTTCGTGGTGATTCTTGTGTTCTTTCTTGTACTTCTTGGATTAGAGGGGTTAGATTTATCTAGGTTATCAGTTGGTTTGGCTAGATCTTACGTTTGTGAAGTGTACGAGTGATTTTGGACCTTTTTCTTGGCAGCGGTTTTCTCCTCGGTAAAAGTTTTCTTGGCAGCGGTTAGTTTGGGGTTTCAGCGGTTAGTAGCGGTTAGTACAATTTGTCAGCGAACATAACGCTGTACTGTGTACTATTTCAGCGGTTTGCTATCAGCGGTTAGTTTGAGTTTCAACGGTTAAGTATTAGCGGTTAGTACATCTGGTCAGCGAACATAACGCTGTACTTTGTACTGTTTCAGCGGTTACCTTCCAGCGGTTTACTCCTCAGCGGTTACTTTACTAGCGGTTACTCTGACAGCGGTTACTATTGCCAGCGGTTTAATAGTCAGCGGTTACTATTCTAGCGGTTAATATTCCAGCGGTTAGTATTATCTGCGGTTTGCTCTTTCAGCGGTTACTTGTCAGCAGTTACTGTATCAGCGGTTTTCTCATCAGCGGTTACCAGATTCTAGCGGTTTGATTTGGATTCTAGCGGTTTGACAAAGTTGTAGCTTGACCAAAGTTGACTTTTTACATTAAAACTTCAAACGGCCATAACTTTTGAACCGTAACTCCGTTTTCAGCGAAATACCTGCCAAAACGACCGTGAGATCGAGGAGGATGACATGTTGATCAAGGAGAATGACACGCTGAATTGATTTATCGATTCAGGCGAAGTTTCGAGGCCTAAAATCGCTCTGGAGTGAAGTTATTGAAGTTTTAAGGTTTCAGACCATAATTTCACCATTGCAACTAGCATCAACCAAACCTAATCACACCGATGGTTGATAACTCACTGATAGGTGATCAAGTTGTTGTGAGTTGACAATACGCTGCAAGTTGAATAGTTCTGTGATTTGAGATTGGTTACGATTTGAGTTGTTACAACTTGTCCAATTACAATCTGACGTTGCGAGTTCATTCTTGCAATTTGACTAATTGTGATTTGACTTGGTGTGATTTGACTCATTGTGACTAAGCTTAGATAACTTACTGTATCTTGCAAAGTTTATCATCTCATACTCTATCACTAAAGTACTAAACATAGAATTGTAAAATCCCGTGCACGTTCACATCATGTCAAATTCTTCAGATTCTGTCATCTCTGACATACTTAAACTGTACGACATGATCGACGAACGTAAGATTTCCAACATAGAACAACAGACTACTTGTCTTGAATCTGAAACTACTAAAATGAAATCTTTGTGCTCTAATCCGCAAGAGACAGATGTTATTCAGCCACTTAAATTGCTTGATAATGCAAAGAATTGCAGCATAGAATGTTTTCAACAACTACATTTACACCTCTTAGTACTTTTAGAGGGAACGGGATTCAAGATGGGATTTGAACGTGCATTTGCAACACTCTTTGGTCAAGATGTTCAGACTTTCACAGACACAGTGATTCTTAACTTGGATCAACTACAACAACAAGAAAACCTTGAGCAAGGAGAATATTCGAAAATTGGATCCACGGCTGCCCTTTATGTACTCAACAAATAACTCCAAATGTTCTTTGATTCAAAATTCACTCTGGAGTATGACCATTACAGTGAGATGACTAAAAGGTGCTTTGCTGATCACACGGGAATTGAGGTTGACACGTTCAAAGTTACACTCATCCAACTCATGGGTGATGTTAAGGCGTTCATTGAGGAAAGAGCACAACACAAACTTTTGGATGACGACAAAGTGAAGGGATCCCTGGTACAATCATGTGATGGTATTGACAATTCGGGTATAGCTTCGGAAGTTGGGTCAGTTGTCACGATGTGCAAAGGATCAGAGACTGATAAGCTTGACACTACCAGCAGTTCAGAGATTCTAGTCACCCATGGCATGGATGCAGACTTTATACCGGTTAATGATCAAATGTCATGTGCTGAGGTACCTATAACTGTTTGACAAAATGTGCTCTCTAATGAACGACAGCATACTGAGGAAATCAAACTCAATTATGACACAAATTTGTTGGAAAAGACTGATAGCAATACCATGTCTAATTCAAAAAAAATATGATCATAAAGGGGAGAAAGCGATCAGGGATGCTGAACCGTGATGAACTTGTTAAGTTCTGTGTTTACGGTGATGTTTTTAAATTCAAATGGATCATGGTTGATAAAGAAGTTTTAGATGAACTTTCAAAAAGATTTTTAAGCTGAAAACATATGTATTTCTCTTTGGAAATTGCATATGCACAAAAGAAAGAAGTCTTCAGATGTAACCAACCATGTAAAGATCCGGAACTATCACTGATTTCCGTGAATTCTTTATGATTAATGATTGTGAAAGCTCAGCTTAGAAACAAAGAATTGACAATCAAAAAACTGAAAAACCAGTATTACCGTGAGTTTGTGGATATGTATAATGAAGTTAAACGGCATAACCATGACTGCGCTTATTGAATGTGGACATAATGTGGACTATTTACTTGCAAAAAATGAGACTTTGAAACCATCAGTGTTATTGAATTTGTGAATCTATCAAAGATACTAAAACTAAGACTTTAGACAGATAGCCTCTTTGACTGCAAAAATGATGATTTTCCATAAGCTGCAACTTATGAATAAAGGGTTTCACTATTAACACAGCTAAACATGACTAGCGCTGTTAATTGAATTGGACATAATGTGGCTAATTTTACTTGCAAAAAAATGAGACTTTGAAACCATCAGTGGTTATGATTGTGTGATCTATCAAAGATACTAAAACTAAGACTTTAGAACAGATAACCTATTTGCTGCCAAAAATGCATGATTCAAAGCTCAACTTATGAATAAGGGTTTCACTAATTACACATTGAAAGAACAAGCTAAGAAAAGCAACAGGAAATAGTGTGAACACTAAGTTTGCAAAACCATCAATCTTGGGAAACCAGAGTTTACAATCGAATAGAATCCAATCAGTTGTTAGACAACCAACTGAGTATAGGGATCAGAACGACCAAATTTTCAAAAGGCACGTTTGCCTCCAAGTTGATGAGGAACAGTTTTGACAAACCAGTTCAATTCCGCATTATTTGCCTAAGATTATTGCTTAGTTCTGCTAAACCTCAATATGTAGCTACTCTGCTCCCAGCTCCTCTAAGGATTAGTTCGAAATTAGGTGTAAAACCTAGCCTTAAGGTCAAAATACTTATGATATAAAGGACTTGTACAAGAACTATGATATTGAAAAGGCTAGGAAAAGGGCACTACTTCATAAGAATGGTATCTTAGGTTCAAAACCATGTATGATGCCTCCTAAGTTATTGAGCAACTTTGCAAAGGTTCAGCCTGTGAAGTCTAGGATTTTTAGTAAGTCACCCACCATGCATGAGAAGCAAAGCAAATCTAAATCTTTTCCTAGGTGGTTACATACTGGTAAATCAGTAGAGATTAGGAATAACATTAAGTCTTCCACTATGCATAAAAAGCTTAGTATTCCTAGACCTTGCCATAAGTGGATTCCAACTGGTAGAATTTTTAAGTGCATTGGATTTAAGTGGATACCTACCGGAAAGGGGCTTACTAATGGCAATGCCATGGTTGAACGTGAAACCCCTAAGGGTTTGGATACTGTTGTCACTAACCCATATATATGCAATCAAGCTTGTGATGTTAGTGCAGGTAGTCCTTACTCAGTTGCAGGTACATCAATCATTCACTACATGAGAAAACTCAAAGTCTGGAGGCCTAAAGCTATCATTTCTCTAGCTTCAAGAGTTTTGGAATGTCGGTGTTGATGCATGTGCATTATGACGTCTGAATACATCATTTCAGGCCTCGTTCTTCAATGACTATGACGTTTGAACACAACGGTTCAAGCCTCGTTCTTCAAAGACTATGACGTTTGAACACCGCAGTTCAAGCCTTGTTCTTCAATGCCATCATTATGGTGTCTGCTGACAACTCTTCAGGCCCCGTTCATCAATGTAAAGAAAGGTGTACGATTCAGTGCGCCTTATCTTCAGAAGAAGAGAAATCTTCTTGGTTTTGATCATCTTCAACAACATGCTTCATGCTTTCTCCATGTTCGTTCATCAAGTGGATCTACCTATCTTTGATCGAATTCTTATACACTTGGTCAATCAAAAATTACAACCTCGTTTGCAATTTTTGAGGGGGAGAAGGGTGAATAAAATAAATGATTGATAGTATTTTTTATTCACTTGCTACTCAGGTGAATGAAATACTTGATTGATAGTATTTTTTATTCACTTGCTACTCAATCAAACATGGCCAACTTCGTATGAAATTTTTGATTGTATGCTTATCCACTTACGTTGTATGCAATTTTTGGTTTTTGTGCGTATTCAATCAAAAATGGCAAACTTAGTGTGAATAAACTACATGATTGAGTGTATTTTTTTTCACTTTCTACATGATGATTGATGCTTGAAGTATGGTCATTCGACTCTCCTCCGACACCTAATGCTTTCATTTACTAAGGATGACTGGGATTTTTGTTTGATGAATACTTCCAAACCTCTACGAATGTTGATCATCTAGTTCCAAAAACTTTTGTTCCGGTTCATGTTGACTCAACTAGTTCACCTTCTTCAAGCTCCATTGATCAAGATGCACCATCTAGAAGTATTACTCAGACTACTCAAGTAACCCAATCTCCAGTTACTCCTCAAGGTGTTGATGATGACTATCATGATATTAAAGTTGCACACATGAATAATGATCCGTTTCCTTACCTCTTTCTTCACGGATTTTTGTTCCTTCCAATGTGCACTTTGTAAACCAACCGCAAGATCATAAAGGAAAATGTCGGCTAAGAATTTGGACATGGAATGTCATGTGATCACGGAGTTTATTTGGTATCCTTTATTTGAGATTGTAGTTAACTTTCACAAACGGCGTGATCTTATTTTATCTTGAAGTCGGGGTTGGTTGGATGCATGACTTTCAATGCTAACTTGCTCGTGATTAAGATTTAAGTTGAAGAGTTGGTTTATCTAGTTACCAGCAGTCGGGGTGGATGGTTGAAGACCTGGTTAACTATCACTTTAAGGAGTTACGTTATAGTACTCAGTGTCACACGCTGATGACATTGTGGATAATCGCAAGAGGTGTCAATGTATCATACGTTGATTAAGAATTGAATACTTAGGGATTTGCTTGGAGCATAAATTCTCTACACCGTTCTTCCAACATTAGTGCAAGCTTAAGTCACCAGAATGGGGAATTTTAATTCAACTTCAAGTTAAATATATCGGGTTTACTTCATCAGTGGTCACTTCATGTAGCCGACTGAATATAAGGGTTGATAATGGTAGTTAGAGAGTTTTTCTGCAGCAGTTGATTCTCACAGGATACATCTAAGCAAATGTTGTTCGTCTCACAAAATTTCATGTTATTGTGCAAAAAATGTGTTGTTGATTCTGAGGTATTAAAACCAGCAAGGGAGTAAAGAGACATACATCTGAATGCATAAAGAGTACACATGATGAACTTAATACTTCGTCTTAATTGAAGACTATACCGGGAAGACAAATGTCATAACCGCAGAGACAATCAGTGTCTTAACTCATGGCGTTCGATGTATTATTCCAACTACGTGGGGGAAGTGGTATTTCGATACTTGTGGTATGTATTACTTCAGCTTTCAGTGGGAAGAAATATGTGAAAGACATTTGGAATGTGAGATGATATTGCCTATCGACATCTTCATTCGAGCTGATATGATTTAAGTCAAAGTGCTTCTGGTTAATGCTTCATGCACACATTGTTAAGCTGACTCCGATGAGTTCACAACCATCATGGAATGATTGGTAAGATAACTGGAATGCACTTGATGAAATAAAGATGTTGATATCTTGTTTCCCCTGAATAGACAATTGCTCAAAACCATAGAGAAATGTGTACATCGGGGATGCACAAAAAGGTCATGTGATCGGGCTTAATCATTTATTTCGGATTGACAACCACAAGAGATGATCCATGTTTTATCTTGTTACTTCGGTATTATCATTGTTCTTCGGATTTTTCGAGCTTCATATTATGAGACTTTTTGCATCACTTCAACTTCTTAGAGAAGTGGTCTCACAAAGATGATTTTCGGTTTGGGGAAAGCTACCAAAGCTACGCATTGAGGAGGATAAAATTCGATGATTTGTTAGTGCCCAGTGATTGACTCAGCTGTGAGAGTCTAGTGATTTGTTAACAACCTGTGCTTGGTGAATTGTTGTGACTTGAGTTGTTTCGATTAGTCTGATTGTAATTTGACATTGTGAGTTAAACATTTACAACTTGACTTATTATGATCGGATCCATTGTAACTTGACTCGTCGCGACTTGACACTTAGTGCTAATTGTGACTGATCCAAGATCTCACTCTGAGTTTAACTCGCGTATTACATCTTTCAGTTTCTTTTGTTGACTTTAGTAAAATCCCGGGAGAGAATCGATCTCTCGGTTTAAGTCACAAGAGTTGTAAAATCCCGTTTAAGATTACACCATGGCAACCACAAGTTCAGACAATTATTCGTAAGCCTCTAAAGCTTTGGTGGTGAATATGTATGAGAAGTTGTCTACAAACTTCTACAATGGCTTCTGCACACATCAGTGTAGGACCCGCGTCTAAACTTTTGTCTTCTGAACCAACCAGTTCAATTATTGTACAGTATTCCACTCCTGCGTGTACCTTATGTACCATCTACCGATAAGGATTTGGAGATCATGGCTAATCAAGTGGTTGATGAATACTTTGAGCCGCCAATTGGTGATACACCGGTACCACCAGCCATCGCAGCTCATGTTCCAAACGATCCAAAATGGTTCATCTTGTCCTGTTTCTTTGGCTCAAGACGCTCCATCAGCAAGTCATTCATCAACATCATCATTCTTTCAATCTCCTTCCGTACATCAAGGCACTGCATTCGACGATTCTTTTGAAGTAAATCCATCTGCTCCACCTGGTGTTGCTCTGTTCTAAAACACATTTACTCCTGAATCTTCATCTAAAGGCTTCTTCTTCAGGAGATCTTAACACAAGCACATCAGTTTCCTACCCACAACCACCTGATCTTCACTATAATGGGAATCCTTCTCAACCGGTGCCCACACAAAGTGATCTAACACACATGCCTTGTGGTGCTTTCATAATTCCATACTATCCAAAGTCGAGCCTAAAGATTTTAAGATTGTCTTATCTGACGAATGTTGGTTTAATGCGATACAAGAAGAAAGACATGAATTCTATCAACTTTAAGTATGGGAATTGGCACCATCTCCAGACTGTGCAATCTGATGAGCATGATGACGTTCTGAACACAAGGCAAAGGTTGCTGCTAAAGGTTATTATCAAGAGAAAGGCATTAATTTTGAGGAATCGTTAACTCAGAGTGTGTTTATCAAAGTTATCAGAATGTTTCTCACCAATGCTGCAAGTCAGAACTGGACGGTCAATCAAAAGGGGCCCTTTATGGCCTAAAGCAGGAGCCTTGGGCATGGTTCGATGTACTGTCAATGGTTCTCCTGGAAAATGGACTCTCCAGTGGTGTGGTGGAACTTCACTTTGCAAGGACAGAGTTTCAGCTGGCAGATTTCTTCACTAAGGCACTTCCTGGAGAACGGTTTCAATTTATTCTCCATCAACTTGGTTTGAAAAGTCTCATGCCAGTATCACTCAAAAGTCTTCAGGAGGTGAATGAGGAGTAATGGATTCGCTTCAAATATCCTTTTATATAATATAAAACCCAGAAAAGAAAAATACAAAAATATAAAACCTATAAAAATCATAAAAATCAGAATAACTCAAAAATATCAAAAATAGTCTGTTTCTTAGGCATGTCTTCTGGCATCGTCAGAAGTTCAAAATGTTTTCAAAACATGCCTTTATGGCTTGCAGTTACTTCAGACTGCAACCCGCACTTAAAATATGGCTTGCAGTTACTTCAGACTGCAACCCGCACTTAAAATATGGCTTGCAGTTACTTCAGACTGCAACCCGCACTTAAAATATGGTTTGCTATTACTTCAGATAGCAACCCGGTTTTCAAAATCCGTGTAAAAACACGCTATCATTTTTTCATTGTATGCGGCTTATCCGAAAAGTTGTACGCTTCAGTGCAGCCTTTCTAGTAAAAGAAGAGAAGTCTTCTTTTTCCAAAATCTCTTTCTTCTAAAATTCTTCAAAAGAGATTTTGTGGTGTACAAGGTGGCCATTGGTCTTAAATTTTATCGTATACGTTACCACTCACATTAATGGCTACTAAACGTTAAAATGGAAAAACTGGTCATTAATTGAGGGGGAGCATATGTGCTCAAAATTTCTGCACCTTTAAAAACTTTGTGCACCAGCCATAGTGAAAACTCAAAAAGTGTCTCATAATCAGTAAACATTTAAAATTTTATCACATGTCTCTCCAAAGCTGTTTAGAAAATCATTTAAATCAATTAGGATCACAAAATCTCAAATGATTTGAAATTTTATGATCGGGGGAGAGAATGAGATTTAAATATAAAAACTGATTTAAAAGTGATGTTTTTGGACTCATAAAGAATATTTGTGGACTTTCGAGAACGCTCCCTTGTGTGCTAAAATGTTAAAGTTTTTTGGATAATCAAAGCACATATTAAGGGGGAGCAAGTGATTAAATGTGATGTTTTTGAACTTATAAAGATGTTTTGGACTCAAAAGATCGCTCCCTTATGTGCTAAAATTTTAAAACATTTTAGAATATGAGCAAAGCACATATTGAGGGGGAGCAAGTGATTTAAAATGATGAATAAATGATCTCTTTTGAAAGCTCACCGGTATGTGCCAAAGTTTAAATTCAATCAATGGGCACATATTGAGGGGGAGCAAGTGGCTTAGAGTCTTTCGCGGGTTTTTACAAGTTTAAGTAAAAACCGTGAATTGCTTATGACTCAGAATTTGACTCATGAATTTACGTAACTTGAATAGTCGTGAATCGAAAAGGCTAGTCCTGGCCGGGTAATAATTTCAAGCTGGTCTAACCAGTGATATAAACGTGTCTCGAAGAGGACTGGTCCAAGTAGAATGTACCGTTTCGAGAAACTCTTCTTAAAAATATACTTTGATGGGTCTAACTTCCTTTTTTGAGGAATGTTAACAACTTCAAGTTAGTTATTAGGGCTAGTTATCACCTAAAAACTGATAATGGATCCCTTTAACTAAGCAACGTAAACGTGTCCCTCCGGTATATGTCTATTTAGAGCCGATCAATTCAAATAAGTGCTACTCACCCCGACATGTGCAAATTTCTTTCTTTACCTAAGAGCACATGTTGAGGGGGAGCAATTGAAAAATGATAAAACTCTCAAAGTGATAACAAAATGTGTTTCTTTATCATAATCACTTTGAGAGAATTTTCAATGAGTTTGGTTATACGGCGATTGTGGAAAGATACCAAAAGACCGACCAATTTACTTTAAAAGTACGGAGTTATAAGGATGGTAAGGTTAGGTATATGTTCCCATGATCCACCAGAACCGGAAGGATCTTCCCAGGGACAATCCAATAGATAGATTAGAAGTCCTTAGGAATGATTGAAAAATGGAGAAAAGTGAGAAAGGGAAAAGTGCCGACTGAGACTGAGCTAGGACTGCAACAAACCCAACAAGGTTCTAGTAAATGAAGTCTCAGTAAGCACTGAAGGGGTTGAAGAATTAAAAAGAAATGATTTGATAAAGGGTGAAAAGAAATAGCCCTCCAATTATTCAACCTTAGGGCAGACACCGGGTTCAACTCATATGCTACTGATTGTTGCTAAGGTAACATCGGTATTGAAGATTAAGACGTCATGGACCCAAAGACGCACTGCACTAAACCTTCCAGCCACTCAAGTTCTCTTAAAAGAACTTGTTTCATTCTCACGGGGAACCGGTGTAAACTATCGACTAGTCTCTTAGAGCTAGTTGATATTGAAACAGGAGACCCCTCCCTAGTCTCCGAATAGGATAACCAATGTGCACTTATCGAGTCTAGAGCCAAGAGATGCATCAAAAGATCTCATAGGAAAACTTGATACTTCTACACTGGTTGTTCAACATTAAGAACACCAGATGTAATATTTTGAGTCCTACGCAGATCGTAGCAATCTGCCGAGAACACTTATGAGGGAATATACATAAGTGTTTCCCAGTGATTGAGTGGAAACTCCTGCCAGGGTCAACATCAAACAGCCCTGACAGCAGGTCACTTCGGTAATCTCTTGTGGGTTACGCTTAGTGTGTTCGGTGGTGTTCCAAAAGGTCTACAGTCGTGGGGTGATCTCCAGCGACTCACCTAATCGTTGGTGTACTTCGGTATGTCAGTGAAAGCCCTTTCGGGGGCATCCGATTAGGAACGGCCTTGGTAAGGATTAGAGAAAGTCTTCACACTATGCTGTTGACGATCTCGAAGTCCGAACTTGTAAGTGCCGGTATGTTTATTACTAACCAAGTTTTATGCAGCTCAACATACCAAACTTACCATGTTCACCACCATCACTCTAGTTCCACATGCTCATACCAACATCTAAAAGGAGACGTCAGAACTGTTCAACCGGGAAGATCTACTCAACAAAG
Source organism: Artemisia annua (assembly GCA_014162995.1). Taxonomy (NCBI): domain Eukaryota; kingdom Viridiplantae; phylum Streptophyta; class Magnoliopsida; order Asterales; family Asteraceae; genus Artemisia; species Artemisia annua. Next base: position 87,868 of record LBNU01022339.1, read on the forward strand.
ATGTATGGGCATGTTGGAAAGGCGTAATCACACCAAAGACAAAGAAGTTGACGATTGATGCCGATTGCTGAAAAGATGCAGATTCATCATCTCATGCTTACACTTCAACATCATAACTCAAGATATCATGATCAAGGAATGGGCTTCGACTATGCTTCCACAACTCTGATGCAGAAGATCATGATCCAGAAAAGTGTAAGCATGACATCACAAAGACAATCACAACATCACAAAGAGACACATACACTCAAAGATGACTTGAAGCTAATTATATGGATGAAGAGCGAAGAGCAAAGTCAAAAGATCATCATATACATCAAGGAAGTCATCTTGAGTCGTTTATCAATGAAGAATCAACAACTACGAGCTACAAAAGAATCTACAAAGATCTCAATGCAAGAATTCAAGAATATTTCCAGGGGTGACCTCCCTTAGGGGGAGATTGTTAGGAATACGCTTTTTGTATAAGAAAGATTCGGTCACCCCAGATATGATTAAGCATTGTTTAGCTCGTAGTAGTTACAATAGTTAGTTAAACGTAGTTTAGAAGTAGATTAGTTCGCGGAAGAAGGACGGGTCTTTACCCACTGTATACCTGATCCGCAGCCCAAGTGGCACGCCCAAGTGGCAAAACCCATGTACATATAAATACCCTCTCCATCCTTGGAGAGGGTAAGTCTTCTCTCATAATTCTATTTTCTTTTTTTTGGTTTTCTCTCAAGGCTTCATCTCTTTCTCTCTCTAACTTTCTCTCACTACATTTCTTTCTTTCTCTCTTCCATGTAAACGAACCATACCACTTGATCTATACGTGTTTGTGAGCTTTATTAGTATCCTACATTGTTTCTGAGTACACCAAGTAATAGGTGATTCTCCAAAGTAAAATACGATTCCACTAGTTCCTTTTCCTTGATCGGTGTTGATTCTATAACTACTGTCGCTATAACCTGTAATTTTGCAGCCGCCTTCTTTCTTGTATATAATGCCATGATCCTTTGTACCTTTGATGTATCGGATTACTTGTTTAACTACTTTCAGGTGATGGTCCTTCGGGTCTTGCATAAATCTGCTGAGTAGTCCGACTCAATAACTAAGATATGGTCTTGTGTGTAATAAGTACCTAAGACTTCCAATTAAGCTTCGGTAGTAAGTTGCGTCAACTGGGTTTCCATCTTCCGCCTTGACCAACATAGTGCCGGGATCCATAGGTATCTTTGTATCATTACTGTCCATCATACTTGTTTCTTTCAAGATCTTGTTAATATATCCTGTTTGCTTGATTGTAATGTCTCCTCCTGTTTGTGAAACTTCTATCCCAAGGTAATAAGCTAGCAACCCTAAGTCGCTCATTTCAAATTTATCTTTCATTTGGGATTTGAACAAGTCAATTTCCTTCTTTGGAGTGCCCGTGATTATCAAATCATCTACATATACTCCAACTATAAGCGTAGAAGTCTTGCTTCTTTTCGTATAAATTGCTTGTTCGAGATTACATTTCTTAAAGTCTAATGACTTCAAGGTTTGATCAAGCTTTACGTTCCAAGCTCTAGGTGCTTGTCTCAAGCCATACAAAGCTTTGGTGAGCTTGTAATACTTTCCTTGATTTTCCTTGCTTAATGAAACCTTCAGGTTGTGTAACATACACCTCTTCCTTCAATTCTCCATGCAAGAATGCTGATTTCACATCCAAGTGGTGTACTTGCCAACCATGATATGCTGCTAGTGCTAATATTAATCGAACTGTTTCTATCCTAACAACTGGTGCAAATACTTCATCGAAGTCTATTCCCTTGTTCTTGTACGTAGCCTTTTTGCTACTAACCTTGCCTATGCTGACAATGCTTCCTTTAGCATCTCTTTTGGTTTTTAAACCCCATCTTTGAGATCTCTATTGCCTTTGATTAGTTCGGCAATGTTGTAAGAGTCTATGTGTTATTCTTGTTGATTGAATCTAATTCAATTTCCATGGCCTCAATCCATTTCTTATCTTTCGATGCTTCCTTAAAATTTCGAGGTTCTTCTTCTGTGAAGAATAAGCTTGGTGCTTCTACATGTTGTGCAGTTTCATAGATTTCTGCTAAATCCTTTAGTCCTCGAACTGGGCTATGATCATATCTGTGTCGTGAACTTCCTAAAGATCTAGAAGTAGGTTCTACTTCATCTTCTGAGTTAGGGTTATAGTTGTATGTTGGTGGTGTGATCGGTGAGTCTGGATCTGATGTTGGATCCGGTATTTGATACATATTGTTATGATTGTCATTATCATTGTCATCTAAGTTGACGGGTATAGGATTCTCATTGTCAACTTCGTCTTCTATAAAACTAGCCCAAAATGTGTCTTGTGAACTTGTATCTTCTCCACTCTTATCCCAATCCCACGGTTTTGTTTCCATAAACTTCACGTCCCTACTAACATGTTTCTTCTTTTCTACTGGATCATAAAGCCTACATGCTTTTGATCCTTTCTCTACTCCTAAGTAAATCATTGGTATGCTTCTATCCTCTAACTTCTTCAAGTGAGGTATCGTTATCTTTGCATAGGCTATGCATCCAAATATCCTTAGGTATTCCTGATTCGGTTTTCTGTTATAGAGGGCTTCATATGGTGTTTTATCTTCCAGGGCCTTCGTAGGTACCCTGTTGAGTAAGTAAATGGCGTGTCTAACTGCTTCCGCCCAAAAAGTTAAGGGTAACTTCATTGCTTTCATCATACTCCTAGTTGTCGATAAAACTATTCTATTCTTTCTTTCTACTACACCATTTTGTTGTGGTGAGTATGGTGCTGTCAACTGTCTTGCTATACCATTCTCTTTACAGTACTTGGTGAATTCATTTGATGTAAATTCACCTCCTCTATCTGTTCTTAGCATTTTAACCATTACTTTTAACTCCATTTCAACCTTCTGCCTAAATTCCTTAAATGTGTTGAATGCCTGATCCTTCGATGTGAGAAAGTAGACCCACATGAAACGTGTACAGTCATCAACTAACAAGAAGATGAGCTTCTTTCCCGAGTGTGTGGCTGGGCTTATGGGACCACAGAGATCTCCATATACCAAGTCCAACGGGTTCTCAGATCTGAATTTAGCTTTATTTGGAAATGGTGTTCTAGCGTGTTTTCCTAATAAACATGCGTCACATATCTGTCCTGCATGCTTTATTCTTGGTATTCCTGCTACTAGACCTTTGCTTGTCATCCTATCTAAGGTGTCAAAGTTCAGATGGCATAATCTAGCATGCCATAACCATGCTTGGTTATCTATGTTTGCTAAGAGACATATAGGTGCCTCAATGTGTAGTTTGATACTGTAAAGTCGATTCTTAGATCGTTCTACCTTCATCAACAAGGTCTTATTTTTGGCATACAAAGTCAATTTGTTCCCATCCATGATGATCTTGCAACCTATCTCAGTAAGTTGTCCTAGACTAAGTATGTTGCTTTTGAGGTTTGGAATGTAGTAAACTTCCGAGATTATCTTTTGTTGTAGGTTTCTACATCCTAATAATATTGAACCTCTGCCCTTTATCTCTACATACGATCCATCTCCAAAACGAACGCGTCCAGTGATGCTTTTGTCAATATCTTTAAAATGACTTTTGATTCCGGTCATATGGTTACTTGCACCATTATCTAAATACCATATGCTAGCATCTGTTGTAGCATATTTTTGGGGTTGTATTTGACCTTCATTTAACAAAACTTCTTCAGTTTCGTGTGTAGCCATTAATTGTGATGGTTCATCGTCTTCTAAGATAAGGTTTGATTGTTCCTGGTTTGTTGATGGTTTTCTACACTCATTTCTTACATGACCTAATTTTCCACAGTTGTAGCATGTTATCTTACTCTTATCCCATGCTTGTTTATTATTATTATACTTATATCTATGGGATGAGTTTCCGCCATTCAATTTGTTTCTATTTCCCTTATTATGCCAGTTTCCTCGTGAGTGGTTTGATCTACCACCACGTCTATAAAAACGTTTTCCTTTCTTAGAGTGTTCGCCTTGTGCAAACAACAAATTATCCTGACTTTCTACTTGTCCTCCCTTTCAGAGTTTAATTCTTTCCTCGAACGGCTTAAGTCTTCCAGCGATCTCAGCTAACGTAATTTTATCAAGATCGTTTCTCTGTTCTATGGATGCTACAATTTGAATGAACCTATCTGGTGTTGAGTCTAATAGTTTTTGTACTAATAGTGATTCATCCAAAGTCTTTCCTAATTCAGTTGCCTTCGTGGCATAGCCATTCAATTTGGCTGTAAATGCATCCACACTTTCATCCTCCTTCATTTGAAGAGTCTGAAATCCAATCATCAATGATTGTAGGCGTGCTTGTTGCACCCTTTCTTCTCCAACGTGTCTCATTTTCAATGATTCCCACAATTCTTT
>LBNU01022340.1:0-15860 GCA_014162995.1 Artemisia annua
TTCGTTCTCAGCCTTCAACGAACCGGACCGGTTCCATCCTGTACCGGCCGGTTTACAGCAATTTTTTTTTTATTTTTTTATTTTTTTTTTGATTAATAAGAACTAATCTTTTAATGGAAAAATAATATAAAATAAATTCGGATAAAATGAAATAAAATAAAATAAAATGAAGTAATTAACAAGAACAATAAAACTAAAAATTCTAACATTAAACAACTCATGAAAATGATCAAATAGGAACAAGATAAACACATAAACATATAAACTTAAAAGAAAACACTTAACTCATGCAAAATCAAGAACAAATTCTATACTAAATATTTACAACTAATCTAAACTAATCTAATAAAACAAAATTAAGTCTCCGGCAGCGGCGCCAAAAACTTGATGCGTGTGATTCTATAGGTGTGATTATTATACTTCTCAAGTTTCACTTAAATTTTAAATTTATAAAACACCTTTTTACCGATTATTAAGAAAACGCATACGAGCAAGTATTACTTGTCTGTATGTAATATGGTGTGTGGTAAATAGGGATCGTCCCAAGAGACTAAACATTAACTATATTAGCAATTATAGTAAAGCAAGAATAGTACTCAAGATTGTCACTATCTAAAGCACCGTAGAATAAACAAAAAAATAATGGTTCTCGAATTCAAGCAATTAGCAAACAAGTACTTGTTTAGGAATCATAGACAAACGTGATATAATGTTGAATATGTTTGGGTGAAACATATATGTAGATGGCACATATCAATTTTCACAAGGTTTTCTAGTCAATGGGTAATATCAAGAAAAACCATGTTTCTACTAATTTCATGGGTGAGTCCTTTCGGCCAATACATCATCCCATTACGTTAGCTATTTGTTTTAACAAATGTATGAAAAGATGATTAGTAACATTAGTTCTTACGAGTCCTTTCGACCCAATCTCGTTATTAAATATTCTCGAATTCATCTAAAAACTTGAATACTTATAGTTGTCAATTATAAAGTACCAATCCATTTGTGCACCAATTTCTTGGAATAAAACAATGTTAGAAATCCTTTCGGCCTTTAAATCCAACAAGGTTTAATTAACAAGTTTTAGAACACAAATTATATTTAAACAAACTTATGAGAATAATCACTTTCTCTAGCCGTTTAACCATTCAACATACATACGTAGTCTACATAATTCCCAAACAAGTATCACAAATTATACCATAACAAGTTTCATCAATAAACATAACATCTCATTCATCATCAAATTTTCCAACATCATAAATAAAATAGAAGAAAGTTACCCAAACAAGATTACAAAGAGAAAGTAATGTAAGAAGTCAGAGCACTCCTCGGGCCTCCAATTGAACAAGTGAATTCACCGCCTCTTCTAACAAGTATCTCCAATTCTTCTTGGTATCTTAAGAATGACAGGAATTATTGAGCTCTTTCAGGTTATGTAAGATATGATCAAGTGCTTAGGGTGTAAGGCTTGATAAAGGATCAAGTATCTTTCTCTAGTAACTTGAGGGAACTTCTAACAATTTTATTATGAGTTGTATGGTGTAGTGTTGTGTTGATAATGGGTGCTTGAAATCATTCACAAAAGCTGTTACAAACATCCCAAAATCATAATATGGAGGTAATGATCGGACTTGGTGATTAATGGTACTTAAAACCTTGAGTTAATGCAACCTTTCATCTCAGAATTTTCTGAACCTGCGGGTTTGGAACTGAACCCGGTGGTTTGGACATGACTGCTAAACCTTTGGTTTGGAAATGAACCTTGGGTTTACGAATACTAATTTCCACCTTTTTTTTTCATTAAACTCCATCTTGAAATAATCTTTTTATCACCAAATCATACCTCAATCTTTCATTAGAAATATCCTCATTCTTTACTCTTGCAATGGAAATAATCATACATGAACCAAAATCTTTGACGACATTCTTTTCTTGAATATTTTCTTCATCTTTTAGCTTTTCTTCGTCAATCTTCGATATTTCCTTGCACCTAGACTTGAACACATCTTTATACCAAATAAGCGTAAAAATGCTTATAAACATAACTAAATAATATACAAAATATACAACTAACGTGACTCTATCATAGACAAAATGAGCGTTATCAGCAAGCAGGTTCAAGTAATAATTCTACTCCCGTCCCCCCACTTGAAATGTACAAAGTCCCTTTTGTACTAAACATGAAATATAGATGAGGTGAAAGTAGAATTAGAGCAAGAACTTCCCTGAAATTTGCTCCAATATGAAAGAAGGATCATGTAAAGAATGCATGCCTTCATCTTGAGATCCATTAGCAAACTTTGATAACCTAAATTCATTTTAACAACCCAACGCATCATACTGGAAAGACATCAAGTAATGAAAATAAAGAAAATGAAAACCCTAACTCATTTTTGTAGGAATCACAATTGCATTTAGCGTATGCAACAAGCCTTTTAAACCACTTGGTGTCCCAAGTGGATGAGTGAAGTCTCGTGAGTGTTTACAGGGAACACACCTACAAAGTTCATTTACTACTAAAAATATACAAACTTGGTAAATGTTATTGAAAATGGTTTGCTACAGAAAGAAGTTACGGCGTAATTTCATAGACTGAGTTACTTCGTAAGTGAATTGACCAGTCAATGTATGCCTGCTGGTAAAAGGTTACGGTTTAACCACAAAGATGGAGTTACGCCATAGAAATCTTCTGATAAAATTCCAGAAAACTCTTAATCTTTAGGCCGTTAAGCGGTCCTTCTAGCACTTCTCCTGCATTTCTTCATTTTAGAAACCTATAAAAATGACGCACAAACATACCAAGCATAAAATCCTATAAAATTAAAATAAAAAGATAAGCATGGGGTGCCTGCCACGAAGTGCTTCTTTTTGTTCGAGTCACGAGCTTGACTCCACCCTTATTTATTGAGTAAAAGGGTGTTTATCACCTCACTTGAAATCAAGTGTGGGTGAAAGTGGCGAAATATATCATAAGGTTTTATATTTTCCACGGGGTAGGGAAATGATGAATTAAAATTGTACATTAAAGGAGATGTTATTTCCCTTCTTAACTTACCTGAGTTGGTTGATGCATTAGGTGATTTGGGTGTTTCATGTGGAGGACTAATTCCTTATGTATGCTCACATTCTAGATATGTTTCCACAAGATTTGAAAATACCTTTGCAAGCTCAACCAAAATTGGTTTAGTAGCCGGTGCTACAACCCCATCATCGGGAGGTGTGATGTGGATGGCATGTGAGGTTATGGGTTGCGCCTCTTCATTGATAATTTCAGCAACCTGTATGTGAAAACTAACAAGATCGTTAATAATAAAAGAAGAGTTAGAAGTCATACCATTTTGTGTTGTAGTTGATTCCACATTCGCTTGTGGAATTGCTTCTTCATCTCGTAAGTTCCTTGCTTCCACCTTCTTCAATTGATCTTTGCTTGTTTCTTCTTTCCTCACAACCTTCAAATGTCCTGGAAAGGGGATATGTGGTATATACAGTCTGACAATAGGTAAATCACGAGGAACCGGCTCCTCGTTGACTTCCTTGATCCTTCCCATTCCTGCATATACTTTTCCTACCATATTCTTCTTATCTTTCAGGACTTTTTGGTTTAATTGTTCAAGCTTCACCTCCACACTCGTTCTCTTAGCATCGTGCTTCTTAATTTCAAGTATGTGGTCTCCTTGAATTTCCTAATCCATTCATAATTTGAATCATGCATCATCATTGATTCTTCATAGCATTTGTTGATGATTTCCTCCAAGGACTCCATATACTTGACCTACTCATATGCTTTGCATTCTTCTCGGATAGAACGCTCTTGTATAGCATGAATGTTTTCCTTAACCTTCTTCATATCACATCCAAGTCTATCAATTCTTTTGGTTATGTCACCAATGTCATCTAAGTTATTGCTACTCGTTAGCCAAGTGGTTGCTTCCTCATACCAATTATGTGAATGGTTTGCCATCATTTGTATTGAGCGAAGGGCTTGTGCTGGTGGCATCATAGGGATCGGCCCTTGAGAGTCGAGCATTCGGCGGGAAGGGATGCTTAAACCTTTGTAGAATATAAGGACTTTCTGATGGTGGTCAAGATCATGCGTTGGGCACATGAAAATAAGGTCATTAAACCATTCCCAAGCTTCATATAATGTCTCATCCTTCCCTTGTCTGAAATTCCTTATCTCTTCCATCTTCTTGGCAATCCTTGAAGGCAAACAATATCTATGAATAAATGCTTTCTCCAAAAGATTCCATGTATTGATCAACCCAGCAGGAAGCCTGTACATCCATCTTCTGGACACACTTGTGAGTGTAATTGGAAAGACTCTAAGCATTAATGCATCATGAGTGACTCCTGGAGTGTGGAAAAGATCTACAACCTCCAATATTCTTCGCACATGTAGGTAGGCGTCTTCATCGTCAGTTCCCGTGAAAAGCTTTTGTCTGAGCTCCTTCATAAACTGGCTACTTATCTCAAAGTTGATATCATCATTAATTTTGGGACATACCATGCCCGATCTTTGGTTGCCTTTAGTCAAAGCCATGTATTCCTCCATAGTGAGCATGTCAAAATCCGAATTTCCAATATCCTGAAATTTAAAAAACAAACAAAAACGGAAAAGAAAGGAAAAAAGAAAACGAAAAACAAAAATCTAAAATTATAAAAGCAAAAATATTTACAAAACTCAAATTAAAATCCTAAAATAGCTCCCCAGCAGCGGCGCCAAAAACTTGATGCATGTTTACTGACCATGTCTTAAATTTATAATATTTCTCAATTACCTAAGGTCTACCTAAATGCACTAACGGGCAGTGTATCCGGTCGTGTGTAGAATAGTAACTAATAAAACCGAGGTCGTCCCAAGAGCTATGTGTGATGGATCCTAATTTAAGTCTAAGTGTCACGTTTTAAGCTGGTTTTGATTGAGATGATTAATTAAACTAAAAAGCAGAAATGAAAGTAAAAACAGAAAATAAAGTAAAGTTGTGAGCAGTGGAGAGAAAGTGTACTAGCCTAGCTAGTCATCCTATATTGTTTATGATCATGTTCCCTATTAAGCTATTCTAACGCTTCAAGTGGGGCGGACATATATCACTAGGTTCCTTTGGTTGATTTCCCTAGCCTGTCTCCCTAGAATCCTGTCAGGAACCAAAGGCACTACCCTCTGTAAGTAAGCCAATGTACGGTAGACTAGTTTAAGTCACTGAGTAACACTACATGCTAGATTTATCCTTGTATGGCCCGCCTCTCGGATCTTAGATCATACTCAAATTACTTAAGTTTATCCAACCCGGAAAGTGGTCATTTGGTCGATTTGCATACAAGGCAATTGGCTAGTTGTCATCCCAACCATTTTCCTTGCAACCTAACTACACTAGGGTCCTTTGGTCGATTCGCCTAGCGTACCAAGTATAACCGATTCTTCAAACTACCGCAACTATAGGATCTATGATAAACTAAGCATGCACACACTAGAAGCATTATGAAAAGTACAAAAACATAATCACAACAATATAGAAATCATAACTAGGATAGCACCAAAGGTGCTTAGCCAAACATACAGTAAATTAAACCAACAACGATGAATAAAACATGAATTGAATTAGACATAACGTTTGATACAAATTACTTGATGTAGAGCTAATAATGATGATGATTGCAGGTGAATTCTCCCTTGAAAGATGGCTTGGAACTGCTGGAAATTGTCCTGGAGTGGTGCCCTAGTCGACCCCTAGGAGAGGGGGAAAAGAGATATTGAAAAGTAGTGAATTAGGGCTGTATTTATAGGCCCGGACAATGTTACGGCGTAACCTAAGTTTATGGTTACGGCGTAACTAAAGCTATGGCGTAGCTGATGTTATGGCTATGGCGTAACTGAAGCTATGGCGTAGCTGATGTTATGGTTATGGCGTAAATGAGGCTATGGCGTAGCTGATGTTATGATTATGGCGTAAATGAGGCGATGGCATAACTGAAGTTATGGCTATGGCATAGCTTCATCAGCTTTTCACTCCTTTCACCTTAGTAACTTAGGCCCTTGTGTTCCTTCACTCTTTGATGAAAATCAACACATAAACGTGTTATCAAATATAATTTGATCTCCAAACTTCAAATGTAGTAATATTACGGCGTAATCTTCATGCTAGTTACATTGTAATTTCTTCAATTTCTCATTCTGAATAGTTATTACGCCGTAACCTCATACATTGGTTACGGCGTAACCTTCATAGTCACGAAATCTTCAAAGTCTTATAGAATATTACGGCGTAACCTGTTGTGATAGTTACGCCGTGATCCTTGATTTGCATTGACTTGGTCTTCGTGTTTGAATTCATAACTACAACATAAGTGGAGAGTGTAACTATGCCGTAACTTCTTCATAGTTAACATACTAAAGTGTGTATCTTTTGAAATACTTTTTCAACTCCGCATCTCTTTAGCTCCTATGCTCAATTGTAACCTAGAAACGAAATGTAAAGAAATCAATGCATATATCCTTAAAAACAATATAAATAATGAGCATATTATGGGGAATTGACACTTAAATATCAGGACTATTTGATGTCATCAATCTCCCTCCAAGATAGAGTCACACGTGAATAGTTACAATGAGTCCTATAAGTACATAAACACAGTAAAATACAATATTGTTGAAGTGCATAGTCTTTGAGGATGTCATTGTAGTTTAGATACTGAGGATGACTTGGAGTTCTCTCTTCCAAATCCTTCGGCATTGATCTTTAACACTGATGGCTCTGATCTTTTTCAACTCTGAATTCCTTATGCATCATCCTTGAAGTTCCAGTGTTTATGAGAGGTCACTACTTAAACGTATTCAGTCGATCGGTTCCTGAAGAGGTATTCCAAAGTACACTCCAACTAGTATAATAATACTGATCGTCCCTCTAGATGTTATTGTCAAATGGACAACCATGAACAACGGGACCTAAATAACACTGGCATAAGTCTAGTACTATGCACCTCAAGACGTGTAGAATGAGGAGTGGCTCGGTCCTAATAGCGCTATTCATAAGTACTGACATCTCATCCCAACATAGGAGATATAGTGAGCTAAAAGTAGTGCAAGTACATCATCAACATACAACAATATACATGTCAAATTCATAAGTCCAAAGAAAGTCATAAGTCCAAAACAAGTCATAAGTCCAAAATCGTGTTCAAGAGTTCCAAAATAGCTCAAAAGGGTTCAATAGTTCAAATACTTCAAATAGTTCAATAGTTCAAATACTTCAAAAGGTTCAATTGTTCATATACTTCAAATGGATCAATAGTTCATATACTTCAAATAGTTCAATAGTTCAAATACTAATCTTGTTTCCCACCCCAAAAGTAAGTAAAAACCGTACAAAGGGAGGGGTGTGAGAACTCACATGAGTTCAAATAGTTCAATTGAATAAAATCATAGTAGTTCAAGTAAATATCACACATCATGCTTTCCAACCCTAAAGTAAGTAAAAAAGCGTAAAAAGAGGGGTGTGAGAACTCACATGAGTTCAAATAGTTCAAAAGAGTACAATCATAGTAGTTCAAGTAAAAGTCACATGTCGCTTTCCACCCCAAAAGTAAGTAAAAACCGTGAAAAGAGGGGTGTGAGAACCTTACCTTAAAAGGTGAGCTAATGAATATGAGAACGGCTCGACAATGGACAACCTAGGAACCCGATGATCACGTGCCTCTACCAATGACCTAAATTACTCAAATAACACTTAATTAGACGCTTAACTATGTATTCGGACTCGATGACGAATATTTATTAAGTCAAAATACTAGACTCGTCAATATTTAACACTTTATACATATTCACATAAAATCATGAATCTGTCCCATTTTTAACGTCACTTTGGAAGGCCGTTTCATCAAGTTTTAAGGGAATACTGATTAAACCCTTAATATACGTCAATGTACTATGTTTAAGACTGTTCTCATAATTTTGTGGATTTTATTAAGGACTTTAACTCGACAATTCAGACCCGATACCAAAAGTGCTCAAATCTGGACATACAAAAGTATTTTAACGATCAAAGGGTCTAAATCAAAGATTTATGTTCTAGGAAAGTGGGAGACACAAGTTACATTTAAAACCATCTCCAATATCAGTTTCAATTCATCAATTACATGTATAAGTGATTTATAGTCTAATGAGGTCATATGATCAAATCTGTAATACTGGGCAGTTTGCATGACACTTCAACTTAAACGGTCATGGAGGTCTTATTATTTGGTTCTTCACACAAGACCAATGAGGTTTTCAAGCTAAGACATAAAGCTAACTCCAAGAGTTGGTTTAAGTGAAAAAATCTTATAAAATGAGTAAGTTATGCATGCAAGAAATTGGCCTTCCAAATCTCTCTTTTTCAAACAGTTTTGACAACTCAGATTGTTTCACCTTTTCGGATGACCAAATTAAATGATCTTTTTACAAGCTCAACATGGTTGGAAAGGTAACTCAATTTACTTCACTTTAGGCTCATGAATCATGTTAAAACATTAATTTTTGACCAAGTTATGACCCAAACAAGTTGACACAAGAATCACATCAGCAACTTTTAGGGATTTCTAGCTCATTATACATGCATCTTTCTTTACCCAAACACCCATGAATGACCCAAACAACTCCTAAATTCATTTTAGATATGTCTTAAAATCAATGTTTTCAAAACTGAGTTTGTGATCGACCCGGCCGAGTCACTGGGTCACCAGATTAACCGGTTCGATTGCCGGGTCAACCCTGTTAGACCCGGTTTTATGCACATATCCCAAAATCCATTTTCTGTTTTTCAAACATAATGTCCAAACACTACTTTGCTGTGAAAAAAAAGCAAAGAACCTGCATAATTGTTTTAATACATAAACCTGCATAATTTTGTAATCTTGTAGGATATAAACCTGCGTAATTTTCTAACCAGCCAAAAATCCTACAAAATTACCTCCATCAGACAATCACTTATATTGTGGTTATTGTGTGAGTGCTTGTAATTATCGGTGATTAACTGAGTATGGGTGTTTGTTTCATTCAAATTTGGTGTTAGGTGACACTAGGTTATCATGGTGGTTTTATTGTAATGAAAAAGGGTAAACTGAAAAAGTGGAACTAAATACTCACGGTTTATTTTTTCAGATTTTTTATAAAAAAAATGAGAAAAACCAAACCCGGTCAGGTTTTGAGAACCGGGTTGACCTGGGTCACTTAAAACCCGGCGGGTCTTGCCGGTTGACCCATTTCTAGAAACCCGGGTTTTTTTAACCTGTTTTTTTTGCCGGAACTGGTCCAACTGGTTAACCCGGGCGGGTCGACCTGGGTTTGAAAACATTACTTAAAATCATTTAGATCCATTATCTGGTAACTTTATCAAAATCCTCACTTTCTTATATGAACTTATATGTGCATAAAATGACCAAAAATACATGATTTTATGCTATTTCAAGTGTCATCTCTTTAACCAAAACTTCAAATCGACTAACACAAGTCCTACTATATGTTCATGACTCTTTTATATGTATTCTGTAACAACTTGAAATTTTACATTAACTTTACCAATAAACTTGAACGTTTTATCCAAATTGCATAAATTTTGAACTTTACGAATAACCGTTTGGTTATCCCGCGCTTAACGAGAACCGCCTTTAGACATTTTATATCACACTAGACTAATGTTTAGTCTACTCAAAATCATTTAAATTATCATTTTTATTCGAATTCGTTGTTTTCAAATAACTTGCATTTTACGCATTTTAAACTTACATTATAAGCGTTTTAACTTACACGCGTACTTACCCAACACCCTCACCACCTTTAACTAACACCTTATATACTTATACACTATCAAAATAACTCATTTTCCCTCCACATTTATATATAAAAATTATCCCCTATAATTATTGTATAAAAACTACACCAAAAGTCTTACTACTTGCTTCTTTTACTTACCATTGTCATAGGATCTTCGCAATATCTTGCTAAATCTTTCAAATCAAAACAACCTCCTATATTTTTCTTATAAAAACAACGCCCCACCCCATACTCCATCTTTTCTTGCTAAGTTTTGTCCCCTAGATATTTTTCTAACACTTGTTGCAAACACTAGCTAGTACTACTTTTCTTTCCTATATATTTAGCACTTCTACTCTTTCTTTTATTTTATTACAACACAAAAATAACTAAACTCTCTCATTCTCTCCTCCTAAAATTCGTCAGCAAACCACAAGGGACTAGGGTACACAAGTTTGGTCATTTGCTTATTTGGATAGCTTATTTGGTTAAGGGTTCATACTTAGGGTTTTTGGAAGCTTTTAGTTGGGTTTTTTTAGCTAAGTTCTCTAGTTTTCTTGCCCAAACCAGCCACCAACACTTTGTAAGGTTCATGAACTTTTTTACATATGCATAATAACATTTAAATTACATTCCATGATCATATTAGCACTTGTATATTCTTGTGGTGTTGAGAAAGTTAATAAAAAGTTAGGTTACCCAAAACAGTTTTTGTTCCAAATATTTCAGCAGCAAGTTCGACCTAGAAACCCAACCTAGACATATTTATGGATCTTTCCAATTTTTATGAACTTATATATATATGTCTTTGTGATGTTCCTTCAATTTTTTCATAATTTTTAGAGTTGGTTTGGTATTTTTAATAAATAGTACGGAAAAGCTAGTCAATACTAACACAAAACTGAGTACCATTTTGAAAATTGGAAAAACGACCACCCTAAACCTTGTTGAGTAAAAATGATGTAAATAGATACTATAGAGCACTCTTAGACCTTTTCTTAGATTGAAAAATTGAGTCATAACGATAAATAACGAAGGAGCTACGGCCCCGGAACCATTGGTCTAACATTCTGATTTTTACAAGCCTTGACACCCTTGTACGTTTTTGATTTTATATAATAATTGGTAGAGAACCGAGCCGAGTGGCTTAAATTTTTGGAAAGTAGACTCGAAATAAATGAACCTAAGCCTTTGAAACAAGTGTCTTCTATAGAAAACGAGTGAGAAATAACCTGATTACAACATAAATTTTCTGAAAATTATAACAGCAACCCATAAAATGTTTTAATATTAAATGACACACGAAACTTATTTTCATGAACCGAAACTTTAAAATAAAAAAAGTAGACACGTTCACCTTCGTTTAGAGAGTTTAACAAAGAAAAACGATCTTAAAACGAATTAGATACACTCAAACGAAGTCGGGATAAGCTTAAAGGTTTACAAGTTTATTTTTAAGGTTTCTTTTATAGTATTGAACAAAAACCCGAGAGACCACTTTCATGCCTATTTACGATGACCTTAGGCTTGAAACTATTAAGAGTGGTAGTTGAACTTTTTGAAGCCCTTGCGGCATAATTGACACCGGAATTTGAATCGACCCAAACAAATAAGACACGAAGAATTTATGACCCGCTAAACTTGAGCCGAACTCGTTTTTGGACACTTTTTGAAACTAATATTAAAAGGTGAAATTTATATTTTAATATATTTTGAATCGTAAAACCTCACTACAAGTATATAAAGGTGATGAAACATCATAAAACTCATATGCATTTCGTATGTATTGCATTTTCCTAAAACGACTTATTATTCTAGGTCGATTTTCCGTTGTTATTCACGTTATACCATTCCAAATACTTTAATCACTTGAGGTGACTTTCATAGCCCCACTTATACTTGTTTACTATTCATTTTAAAATACTTTGGGGTGAGAATACATTGCTTACTTTTACTTACGGACAAAAGTACTTTAACTTTTACATATTGCCTAAGTTACCACTATTGCCATGAAGTCCCCACATATCATGAACCGTTAATTACGTAGTAAGCGCGAGTATTGTGAACAAATCGATTGAGATTGAATTCCCTCATCCGGTTAGTTACCCTACTTGACTGGTATGTCAAACGGACGCATAATCATTTGAGGTAGTACTAGGTGTTTGGCAACGCACCTGCTGGGGCAAATATACATGCAGAATACTTAAGGCTTCAGTTACATGAGCTTAGTGCAATAGTAATACTTTTCCTGACATTGTATTCATTACAATGGTCACTACATACTTTTCATGATATTGTATGCATACAATAGTCACAGAAATCGTGTGGTCCACATTACTGTTTACTTAAACATATGTGTTGGCATAAATATTACGATATTTAATCTAAACACCCTCTTCATGTTTTGATGATGACAAAGATGTAAGTTACAACACATAACGTAAAGTGTTTAAGTTACTTGTGATCACAAATCATCTATGCATTCATACGTCAACATCTCTCGACATCTCAACGTCTCGAGTATGCTTCAACAATCACTTAAGGTATGTATAAACAAATGTCTAATACATTTTATGATCAAAGGGATTTTTATTTAGACATTACAAATTTTATAAAATATTATAAACATTTTATATATTTTAGAAAAACACTTTTGGTAATTAAAGGAAAATGTTTAATTCAAAATAAATATATGAATTCAAATTTTTAACCAAAAACAGTTAAAATTTCACTAGATAAACTTTCCCCAGAAAAAGACAAGTTTTCTGACCGTTTTGACAGGGCGGCCCCCTTAATTGTATGGGCGGCCCCCTTAATTTTAAGGGGGCCGACACCTATTTAAGGGGGCCGGCACGCTCCTGTTGTCAGAAATGATTCCTTCTAAATACTGGTTCATTTCTGCAATTTTTCCCAACCTTTTGCACAAAAATTTTCAGTTCCAGTCCTTTCCAAACGTCTTTATAAATCCTTTGATCATAAGATTATAAGCTTTTGTTTCAAGTGATTCAATCCTTCACCTCTCAAAGTGCAAGAGAAGAATACTTCTTATCATCAAGTCAAAGAAGTATTAGAGTCTAGTTAGTATTGATGTGAAGTTGTAGAAATAAGTTATGTAAGTATATGTAATAAGTAGATAAAGATGATCTTACTTAGTAGTGAGTCAATAGGTGAGTAAGAAGAGGTGTGAAGAAGTAGTAGTGTGTATATGTAATAAGTAGATAAAGATGATCTTACTTAGTAGTGAGTCAATAGGTGAGTAAGAAGAGGTGTGAAGAAGTAGTAGTGTGAAGAAGTCATGTAGTCGGGAAGAAGTAGTGGCGTGAAGTAGTCGAGTAGTTGTGAAGAAGTAGTGGTGTGAAGAAGTCATGTGTAGAAGTTGTGTAGTGATCGAAGTCGTGTCGTGAGTTTGGTCCTAGCTAGCATTAGGACTCGACATTATGCTTGGTGTCGTTAAACGGTGTAAGCAAAGGTGTGTACGGTTTTCTCCGCCAAAAGGGAGCTTGTTGAGTAGTGTTGTGAACTCTCGAGTAGGTGACTCGGGGAGTGGAGTAGGGCAAGGAAGGTGTCCTTGTAGCCGAACCACTATAAATCATCGTGTCCGGTTTGCACCTTCTTTCTCTTATCTCTTTACATTTATTCTTGCATTATCGCTTTATATTTATGCTTGCATATATGTGTTGGTTGTTGCTTATATTTTCATGATGATTGATTGTGTTATAGTTACAAGTTAATATTGTGATGGTGTGTATAATTATATGATATAATCTAATAGATTATTATTCACGCTCCTCATATTGAGTTTAACTTAATAGATGATTTGATACAAAACGTTTTAAGATTTTAAAAGGAAAACATATTCACATAAAATCAACCAAAGCTCTATTCATAAAACTAAGTTTTGAAAACAAACTCAAAAGCACACATATATAATTGATCATATTGATTATATATTGTTTTCATACTAAACTCTAATTGAAGATTTTGAAACAAACATTTTATAAAACGAAAAAAAGGTAAAACTATTCAACCCCCCCTTCTAGTTTTCTACAATTGGTATCAAGAGCCACGTCGCTCTAATTTTCAAAACAAATGGTTTTAAAAATTGAGTACGATCCATGTATCCAATTACCTATTAAGGAAGATTAAATATGAAAAGTATTTTGTTGATTAACTTGTATTAGTTTTGATGTTATATACACTAATTATACTAGCTTGAAATAAAATTATGCTTAAAATAAAGTGTTATATGTTCGGTATTAAACTCAGAAAGTTTCACACATTTCCGCAAAGTTAGAAAATAATTTTTAACAAAAAATGCATTTTTGAGTATCAGATGGGCGGCCCCTTTAATTGTCTGGGCGGCCCCTTTAATTGTCTGGGCGGCCCCCTTAAATACTAGGCGGCCCCCTTAAATATTTAAGGGGTCCGCCTGTCTTATCGTCGGTTTTTCAGTAACTTTAAAAAATCATATAAAATTAACCGTAACTCCGTAGAAGTCGTGCCACCCGGCGTTTTAAAGGTAATTGAGTCTACTTTCATTTAATAATACTTAGAAATAATTATTTCAAAGTTAAATTTGTCATAAAGTCAAAATACTACACGGTGGTCAAAAATTTGTGTCTCGTTTTAACATTAAACTTGTTAAAATTTAAGTATTTATACTTTTAAAATATTGATCTTTAAAATGGGGAGAAAACTATTTTCTTTCAAATAAAATAGGGCTATGTAAACATTATTGTATATAATACATAAAACGACGACAAGTGTTTTATGTGTTATGTGAACTTCTTTGTGATTTTATTTTCTTAATTAAATATATTAGATGATTGTTGCAATTTGAAGTTTAGCTAATTGTATATCTAAACATATGTGCCCTATTAGTTTATTGCTAGCTTTCCGGTTTATACTTAACTAGATCTTATGCTAGATTTCTTGCGTTAGGATTGTTATAATATGTTTGCACTGCATATAGGTATAAATGGCTTAATGTTACTCAAACATCTTGTAAATGAGTTAAATCTAGTCACCTAAATATTTCAAACAATTTAATCTATTCTCAACAACACACTTAAATATTTTTAACAAATTACCTTATTTTACCTCAGGTTGTTTAAATAAGAGAAATTAAATCATTTTAAAATATTAGTAGTTATATAAAATAAAAAGTATTTTCAAAATCTAAGTGTGTTCATTATACGTAACAACGAATAGTTTTTCACATAAACAAGACATATAACAATCATGTAATAATAAGTCAACTTCAATCACTCACTAACCTCACTCATAAATAATCTTAGGATTAATGGAACACACTATCAAAATGTCTATCTTTTTTAAATGAGTGTTCGTGAGGGTCAAGAAAGATCTTGATATTATATCAATTCATTATTCAAATTATGGTTGATATATTTATCAAATCTAATTGATATGTTTTTAAGTGTGGACAAGAAATTGGATTGTTATTTGTTTAGTTTCAAGATTATATCAAATTACAACAAAGGATATAGTCTTGAATCTACATACTCAATCACACTCGATTGATATCAAAATAACAAAATCCTTTTCCAAGACGATAAGAATATGTGTCACACCCTGAATTTACCTGTTAAATGGCAGCGGAATTGAATTCCCTGGTGTAACGATCATGGCATCTCATACAAGGTTACATTGAACGACCTAAAGTGTCGTTTTGTAAATACAACGTTTGATCATTTTATTAAAAACATAAAAGTTTACAACATAGGTCCCAAGTGGTTTTACACATTTATTGAAAATAAAAACGACAAGATCAAACGGTTCATAAGTGCATTGAAGTAAGCAGTGAGACGCGTCGACTCCTCGACTCCATGATGGTCCATATGCAAGTCACATGTTGTTATCTTAGTAACCTGAAAATACATTGCTAAAACGGTCAACAATAATGTTGGTAAGAAATCATAGGTTTATGAAAATGAATGTTGTACAATAACCATAAGTATAAGGGAATGACGAACTGTCACATAATTGATAAAATTGTACATTATCTCTTAAGCTCATGACCCCGAAGCTAGACTGTAGGTAATGCCCC
>LBNU01022340.1:29101-39524 GCA_014162995.1 Artemisia annua
GGTTCAACCTTTTGATCTTTGCACCTTGTTTTGTTGTGCGCTTTTGGAGGCCAAGAACATCCTCTTCTAACTTGGTACAATGGGCCTTCAAATCCTGTATAAGTTTCATTCTATCCTCACTACTTCGGCTTGTGTTACCTAGCCCGAGAGATGGATCATTGGAATTGACATTTTGTACATCAGTATCCATCAATTCATGTGTTTTAGAACTACCCTCATCACTTCTGGATGTGTTACCACTGGCCTGCTCTGCTTCTAAGCTAGCAGCAGAAGTGGCAGCCCCTTCCAACATGTCGTGCTCCACACCCATGACATCCTCACCCTGTTTTTGTGGAAGGTTCACCATACATGGAAAAAGTGGTGTAACCTTTCCTGAAAAATCCTTGCCATTATTTTTTAGATTTGAAAATACTTTCTTTTGTAGTAAGGGGGCAGCATAAGTTCCTTTATGTTTTTTAATGGTAGTCAACTGTTTTTGAATAATAAGTTGCAAAAACCTTAGATATAATAAAAAAGTACCATCATCAGCCAAGGTCTTGATCATACCCTCCAAAATCATTTTTGAAAAATTGAAAGGTTTTCCTTTAGCAAGGCATATCACTGTTGATGCCATGGTGGTACCAAACTCATTCCAACCTGTTGTTTTCGGACTCAAACAATGTAAGAGAGTATGAATCAAGAATTTCCACTGAGATGAGAAGAGGCCTTTGTAAAATTTTAATTTATCATTCTTCTCATACCCCATTTTTTTCAAACCTTTGAAAATGGCAGCAGTATCAAGACACTCAATCTCTTCATTATCTGGTAGGTTAAGAGATTCCCTAATAGATGACTTAGTTATGAGTATATTTTGGCCATCTACCTTAGCCTTAATCTGTTTTTATTTATTAACAGTTATGGCTTTAGCAGTAGCCCAAAACTGCTTAATAAAAGAAATGCATATAAGAGGACTCACAGTTAATGCATACTTAATAGGGGTAGCATTCAAGAAATCGATTATCTGTATGAATCCTTCAAAACCATTAGGTTTCTTCAAAAAAGCGACCATGTTGTGTCTGTCAACAAATGTGCGTTTTGATTCAATTGCCATCACCATCGTGAATTAGGGTTCTGTGATTTGGGGATTTTGAAAATGATTGACAAAAGATGTTAGTGTTTGTGATTAGAGAGAAATTATGTGTTCGTGAAACTGAATTATCGAATTAATTGGGGATTTAAACCCTTAAGTGTAAATGTTACCAATCCACCCCTGCACTCTCATATCTAGCAGTACATACCCACCTGCAGTAACATTTTCTTAGCAGCAGAAACTTTTGATTAACATAATACAAAATATATCCCAGGTTCTTCTTAATGAACACAACAATCAAAATATTGTAACAATTAATGAGAAAATTGAGCAATGACAAAGTACGGGAATTAAAATTAAACATTTTCCATTAAAACTTGAAATGAGAAATTACAAAATACTGGAAATAAAAGGTACACATTCTAAAATCTACTAATCTAAAAGGATTACAACATGTTTATTCATAAAGTCAAATAAAGTAGTACAAAAGGATTACAAGGTTTATTCAAATTACTTCCTAACTCAACTAATACATTCTCTTTTTACCCTTCCCTTTTGAACAAACTTTGCGCATTTTTGGTTCCCATGGTTTTATACCCTTGTCTTCATAAGTCTTAGCATTGGGCAGGCCTAGCACCTGAACTCTCTCATCAAAAAGCTCTTTGGCAGTCTTTTTTGGAGTTTTAACCTTCCTAGCATCTTCCTTTTTTGTACCTGATCCAGAATATCCCTTTGGAAAGTAGTCTGCCCATGTATTTGGAGGACCTTCAGAACTGCTTGATATGTGAAATAAAGTTGAGTCACTTGAGTCACTGCTGTCAATGTTAATTATTTCTGCAAAAAAATAAAAAATATATTAAAATTAAAATATATATATATATATATATATATATATATATATATATATATATATATATATATATATATATATATATATATATATATATATATATATATATATATATATATATATATATATATATATATATATATATATATATATAGTGTAAATGAAATAAAACATAATGTTGCAATTCAGGGTGTTTTTGAAATAACCTTTGTTCTTGGAACTCATTGTTTCAGTAGGTAGAATGGGGTTGTGGGAGCTTAGTTGGTGTGTTTGGTTTTTATAGAGAAAAAGGTATGCTTGGTTAGTGTTTCAAAACTGCAAAAGTAGTCAATTGACAGCGAAGAAAAAAATAGTGTTTCTTACCCTTCTTGTAGGCATGAAATTGTGCAGTCATACTTTTTCATGTGTGCAAACATGAGAAAAAAATAGTATTTGCAGTACCAAGGCCAAAAAGGCAGGTGTGCAAAGACCAAGGCCAAAACAGTCAACTAATGTGGACAAAAACAGTCAATGTTGCAATTCAGGGTGTGTTTGAAACAACCTTTGTTCTTGGAACTCCAATGGCCACATTACCTGGTGGATGGTTGGTTTTAGATCATAAAAAAGAATGGAATGCAATAAACCAACATACGTAACCCTTCTCAGTTCCCGCTACAGCTCCTTTTGTCGTTTCAACTCCCTTTGAGCAAAGGCCTGCACCAGGCGCATTGCTAGATTGTTGAAAAAACAAAAGGAACTGTATGGGAACTGAGAATGGAAAGGTATGTTGAAATTCCAGACTCATTTAGATCATAAAAAAGAATGGAATGCAATAAACCAACATACGTAACCCTTCTCAGTTCCCGCTACAGCTCCTTTTGTTGTTTCAACTCCCTTTGAGCAAAGGCCCGCACCAGGCGCATTGCTAGATTGTTGGAAAACAAAAGGAACTATACGGGAATTGAGAATGGAAAGGTATGTTGAAATTCCAGACTCAAAGTTTTACAAACTCACTTCCTACATATCAAAAATACATCATATATATATATAAAGCTAACAGAGTTATACAAACAATCTATGAATGTTGAGTAAAGAATAGAGTCTAAGTAACATCACTCATCTTAAATGCGATAATGAAGGAGTGTGGCCTGTCATGAACAATACACACTATATCATTATCGCATTGAAGACGTCTCAATGATCAGGACAGATCTATCTAACGTTGTAGAAAGGTTCTATTGCTTTATTTTTTGGACACCGTCTAATAACGTTTGTGTGCGCTTGATCACTAGCTTTGGCACTTTCAAGAATGTATCTTCATTGTCGGGGCAAAAGTTTTAATCAAGGTACATTATTGAAAGAGCCAAAGCTTGTGATCAAGATCAACCACACAAACGGTAGTAGACGTTTCCAAATTAAGCAATGGAACCATCTACATCACTAGATAGATCTGCCATAATTATTGAGCTTTAAGTTATTAGAAAACAGATTCTTACTATCATTTATATTGCTCCCTTAGATGTGACGAACATACATATTAATTTTGTAGATTCTACGACATTATAGAGCTAATCGTGCATGAATGAAATCATATTAAATTTATATTAACAATGCAATGAACTGCCATCCTTTCTACCCTAGCCAACAACAACATATTNTAGTAGACGTTTCCAAATTAAGCAATGGAACCATCTACATCACTAGATAGATCTGCCATAATTATTGAGCTTTAAGTTATTAGAAAACAGATTCTTACTATCATTTATATTGCTCCCTTAGATGTGACGAACATACATATTAATTTTGTAGATTCTACGACATTATAGAGCTAATCGTGCATGAATGAAATCATATTAAATTTATATTAACAATGCAATGAACTGCCATCCTTTCTACCCTAGCCAACAACAACATATTATTCAGTCTTGAATCTCTAACCTACCAACATGCTGGAAGACGAAAACACTAAATTCAAGCATCGAACCTACAAATTATACATGATAATTGTTTCTGTATTTTGACAAAGAGCAAAGATGAATCAACAATGGATGAACAACACCAAAACAAGTTTATGTTCATACTTGAAAGTGGTGTCTGTTCATCCATCGTTGATACTACTTCCATCTTTTATACTTGGATGTTTTAGCCTAAATATTCGCACACACATCCGCCACTTTTCTTCCTTATTCTCTCAATACAAATGCAACATCATTCTTATACCAGATAGTCAACCTAAGCCTAAGATAAAATAAGCAAATCCAAGCAAACCTTAATATCTCTTTTGCTCTAATTATTCGCAAAAACAACACAGCATGTTCTTCCTTATTCTCTCAATACAAATGCAACGCAATTCTTATAACAGATAGTCAACCTAAGCCTAAGAATAAATAGCTCTAAGGGGGTATACGGGATTGTTTACTCGGTCAATTGTAACCGAGGGTGTTATAAATGTGAGAGAGAAAAAGAGGATTATGTTGAAGTGTGTGAAGTGTGTTGGATAAGCTTTGTATATATTATAGAAAGAGAGGATTACGTTGAAGTGTGTGAAGTGTGTTGGATAAGCTTTGTATATATTATAGGTTTAAAAATGATTAAAAGTATTAAAAGTATAAAAACTAAAAGTATAAAAAGTACATTAAAAGTTTAAAAACTAAAACTATTAAAGGTACATTTGTATTTTAGTGTATTTTGTATTTAAAAAGTCGCCCAAAGAGTACATATGGTAAGATGTAAGGTTTTCAAGATCAGGATCCTACCCAGGATCGTTTTCATCTTTGCAATTAAGCGCGTGATCGTAAGATCGGATCGAGATCTTAAGATCCTACTATAATGTCATTTTCTTAATAGTTTTTGTAATATTATACAAATTTACAAATTATTATATATCATAGACACAAAATTATATGAATGTTTCATCGAAAATGTTGTCCTAAATAATGGTTGTGAAATGTTTAATAAGATTAACATGTTGTTTTTTAAATTCTACAAAAAATAATCTAGAAATTTGCAGTTTTTTAGTTTGTTATCCGAGAAAAGTAGGATCGGATCGAATGAGATCTTAAGATCCTATGGTCAAGATCGGGATCCTTTAAGATCTTAAGCTTTCAAAGATCCTATGTAAGATCCGGATCATTTTTGCTTTGTAGTATCATAAAATCGTAATATCCTAAGATCAGGATCGGGATCCTGAGAACCATTGTAAGATGTACTTGGTGGGGACACCCCTAGGGACACTTGTCACAATAGTATGAAATCCACCCAAGTTTTTTGTCTTAGTTAAGAAAACCTAATGCACATGACCCATGGCCCATGTTTAGTTACCAATTGTCAGCAGTCATGGATATGTCGTAACTCGTAACATGACGACACTCTAAGCAACTATAACCCAACGCATATGACCCATATGATGTTAAATACCCATTAATGAATGTGACCAGTGATAACCTAATGCACATGATCCATGACCCATGTGAATTAGCCATTATCACAGGCCATGCATGTTGCACCGGCTTGGTAGGTGTATACCATTTGTCACAGACACTAAGAAGCAAATATCCAGGGACCTCCCGATCATGTTATCCGGGATCAAGAAAGTTTGAACTCGGCTTGAGCTTGACTCGAAAAGCTCGATTTATCTGTAAATATGTGTTTTCGTACACATCTTAAAATTGAAATATAATATAACCTAAGAATTGAATTCGGTTCGACTTCAGCTCAAAAACTTTGATACATTCATAAATAAGTATTTACACATAGTACACTTACATATTAAAAAAAACATATTTTGTATTACTTACAAGCTCAAGAACTCAACAATAACTCGAGTCGAACTTATATAAGGTTGTGCTCAACTCATTAATCATTTCGAGCTCATTTGATAGGCTAAGAATTGAAATATAATATATAAAAACATATTTTATATCACTTACAAGCTCGAGAACTCAACAATAACTCGAGTCCAACTTATATAAGGTTGAGCTCAGCTCATTAAACATTTCGAGCTCATTTGATAGACTTTCAATCTCCAAAATATCCAAAATTTTAATATATCGCTCAAGATCCCGCCCCTTAATTTTCTCCAAAATGTCAATCTCCCGCTCAAGATCCCACCCCTTTTTCACCCAAAATTAAAACACTAACACTAGTCATATCTATCTTGTTGGGAATTATTTGTAACAGACTTAAAAGTCTGAATAGCTTAGTTAAGTCGGGTAGATAGTTAAGTCTGCTAGTACTAAGTTAAGTCTGGCCAGTGATAGTTAAGTCTGTTTATGTTAGTTCAGTTAAGTCTGTTTTACTGAACAAGTTAGATAAGTTAGGAGACATTATAGGAAAGGATATGCACGCGGTTAGATATCTTAGGAGAAGATATGCATGCATCATTTCACACGTTTGTAGAATTAGGGTTTCCTTGTAGTATAAAAGGAACCCTAAGGCATTGAGTTCCATGCCAAGTTTTCTCAAAGTTAATAGAATATAAAGTTAGTAATTCTTTGTGGTGTTCTTACTGCTTGTGTTAATATTCCGCGTTAACATCAAATATACATTGTTTAGAGTTTCTCATATAGATAGTTTGGATTTATCCAAGGTATCTATTGTCTTACAAAGGCTGCTTAGATCCAAAACTTTGGACCTACAAGTGGTATCAGAGTCTCGCTGAGGGACTCTGAGTAAGAAGAAACACAGATCCACACACCACAACCACTCAAACACTCACCAAAATCTCATAAAGATGTCAAAACCTGTTGATGAATTCTCTAGCCGTCACGGTGATTCTGATGAATCAATCCATGAAGATGTTGTCTCTGATAATGAGAAGCCAAAGCAACAACAGCAGATTGTGCCTGTGGCCAACATCAAACTCCCAATTCTTAAGAAGGAGGAGTATGATATTTGGGCAATGGAGATGGAACATTATCTGGAATACATAGATAATGATGTGTGGAAAGTCATACAGAATGACAATTCAAAGAAAAGGATCTCTGTAGGCAAGGATGGTACTCTTAAAGTGCTTCCACCAGTCACTGCTGCAGAGATACATGTTGTAGAGAAAGAACGAAAAGCTAGGACCATTCTTCTGATGGCCATTCCAAAGGAACACCTAAGAAGGTTCCATGGGATGGATGATGCCAAAGAGATCTGGGAAGCAATTCGAATCAGATTTGGAGGGAATGCCAATTCCAAGAAGATGCAGAAGGCTATACTTAAACAGCAATTTGAGGCATTCACAGTGAGCAGTTCTGAAGGGCTTGAAAAGGGTTATGAAAGGTTCCAACACCTACTCTCTCAATTAGAAGCTCATGGTTCACCTGTATCTACTAAAGATGAATGGACAAATGTGACCATGAGCATGAGGCTAAAAGAAGGTGTTGATGATTGGTCAATTGATGATTTGTTCAACAATCTTAGGGTTTTTGAACAAGACATCAAAGGAAGCTCAAAACCATCTTCAAGTGAAGCTAATGTTGCCTTTGTTGGACAAGGCAAGACCAGTAATAACAAAGTTAGTTCTGGCAGTTTTAATTCTGGCAGTTATGCTTGTTCTTCAAATAACATAAAGGAAAGAGATATCCCTGCTGGCTTTGCTGATGAAGTTCTCTACTCTCTTTTTGCAAAGAGGTCTGATGAAAGAGATCTCATTCATGATGATCTTGATCAGATTGATGATGTTGATATTGAAGAAATAGACATCAATTGGCAACTGGCCATGATTGCACTCAGGATGAAAAGATTCTTCAAGAAGACTGGAAGAAACATCAAATACAATGGAAATAAGCCAGTTGGTTATGATAAGTCAAAACTTGTATGCTGGAAGTGCAACAACAATGGTCACTTTGCTAGAGAATGCACAGCAAAAGTGACTTCTGAAGAGAAGAAGAAGAGGAAATCCACGTATCCAGAAGAGATGCACAAGAAGGAGACAAGCCAGGTTGGTCTGCTGACAATGGATGATGGCATTATCAATTGGGTGGAGCATACAGAAGAGGAGGAACCTTCCAATCATGCTCTAATAGCCATAAGCTCTAACTCTGAGGTATCTCTATGTTCTAAACTATGTATTGATTCATACAATAGTGTTAAAGCTATTTGTGATGAACAAACTAATCAAATAGAAGAACAGGAGATTAAAATACTTGCTTATGAAAATGGTGTTAAAACCTTAGAAGCTCAAGTTAATAAACTTCAAACACAACTAGCCAATTTAAATCAAAAACTTACTTTTCAGGCTAATGAAATATATGCTAAAAATGAAAAACTGAAAAAATATAGGAGAATTGGTGAAAAAGCTCTTAAAGATAAAGAAGAATTACAGCAAATAGAAACAAATGGAAAAATTCTTCTCAAAATTTGTCAAAATTAATAAATAGTGGTATGAGCTCAACATGTAAAATTGGTCTAGGATATGAGATAAAATCAGATAGTGAGGTTCTAAGCTATGAAGAAGAAATAGATAGAAGCATGTTTACTAGTTCAGATACTGACTTGGCTGATTCTATTGTATATAGTAGATTCTTAAAAACTGATAACTACAAAGGAGTTCCACCTCCTTTAAGTGGAGACTATACTCCTTTACCTGAGAAAAAGTTTGATGAATCACTATATGTGTATGGTAAAAAAGGACCTCAAATGCCTGAAACAAAGGTCTCAGAAGATAAATCCAGTGAATACTCTACCTGCCAATCTAATGACAGTGAAGAGTCACTTGGAAATACCTCTGAGCCCTCTGAATCAGAACCTGAAAGCATGTCAAGTGAAGTGTCAAGGTCTAATTCTGTGAAAAGTGATAAACCTGTTGTGTCTGAACCTAAACAAAAACCTGTTGAACCTAGTTGTGAAACTCACTTAAAATCTCCTAGGCAACAAGTAAATAAACCAGAGACACCAAAAAGGGAAAAGAATGATAAATGGAATATAGTGTTAGGAGGAGGTTATGTGTTTACTCAGAAAAGATGCTTTTTGTGTAATAGCATTAGTCATTTAATAAAAGATTGTGACTTTCATGAAAAAAGAATGGCTAAAGAAAATGAGTTGAGAAAACAAAGAATGGTTAATACTGGTAATGTTGTGGCTAAACCTATATGGAATAATGTGAATAGAATTAATCATGCTAATCAGTTTGTCCCTAGACAAGTTCTACTCAATACTGGTAAAACAAATGTTAATTCTGATCATTCAAGGGTTAATACTGGTCATTCCAAAGTTAATTCTGGTAGACCAAATGTTAATACAGGTAGAAGCCAAGTTAAACCTGTTGGGCAAAAGGTTAATCCTGTTTATCCCAAGGGTAATACTGGATATTATAGACTAAAACAACCAGTTAAACCACAGGTGAATCAAGCTAATCATAGAAATCACTTTGCAAAATCTTATTCACCTGTGAGAAGATCTATTTCACAGGTGAACAATTTTAACCAAAGAAGAAACTTCTCCAAATCAATATCACCTGTGAGAAGACCCATTGTAAATAATACAGCTAAGATCTCAAACTCTTATGCTGTAAGGGGTAAAAGGGGGTCTCCTACTAGAGACTTAGATAGTTGGAAATGGGACTCATTAAAGAATGAACTCACTTATAAGTCCCAAAGCAGTATCAGTGGATCTTGTTCTTACAAGACATACAAATATATAGATCCACAAAATGGACCCAAGCCTTCACAGGCCTGGGTCACTAAGAGAAACTAATCTCTTATTTCTGTGCAGGATCATCCACTCAAGAACATGGGAAACAGAGGTATATTTGACAGTGGATGCTCAGGGCACATGTCTGGTAACAGGGAGTACATAAAAGATTTTGAAGAATTCAAAGGAGGATCTGTTACTTTTGGAGGTAGCAAAGGCTACATTACTGTTAAAGGTAGAATTGTTGTTGGCAATTTAGAATTTGACAATGTCTCTTTTGTAAAAGAACTTGGGCAATTCAATATTTTCTCAATATCCCAAATTTGTGATAAGCAGCTTAAGGTTCTTTTTACTAAAACTAAATGTTTTGTGCTGACTTATGACTTGAAGATGCCTGATGAAAGTCAGATACTCTTGAAAGTTCCTA
Source organism: Artemisia annua (assembly GCA_014162995.1). Classification (NCBI taxonomy): domain Eukaryota; kingdom Viridiplantae; phylum Streptophyta; class Magnoliopsida; order Asterales; family Asteraceae; genus Artemisia; species Artemisia annua. Next base: position 39,047 of record LBNU01022340.1, read on the forward strand.
GACGACACAATATGTATAGTTTTGATATGAAGACATCCTAGACAACACAATATGTATAGTTTTGATATGAAGACATCCATTAGTAAACCATTACACATGTTGCATATGGATCTCTTTGGGCCTACTTCTGTGAAGAGCATTAATTATGCTCATGATGCGCGCGGATTGCAACACGCACTACGTTTTACCTCTCGAGGGATCTCGAGAAGCTTGCAATCCCCACTAGGCAGTGTACCTGACCGATGTAGTATAGTGAAGTGGCAAGTACCGGGGGATTGATCGTTCTCTCGCAGGGAATAGTGTTCGTTAGGCTAAAAGCTACTCTAATCTAGGTCTAAGAGTGGAGGAAGATTCTTTTTGTATTTTTATATTTTATGAAAGCAGTAAAATCTCTGGTTTTGGAGGATAGGGCGGAATTAGTTGCTAGTCAGCTAACCCAAGTTATCTACTTCTAAGCTACTTATATTTTTGTATTTTT
>LBNU01022340.1:42417-65481 GCA_014162995.1 Artemisia annua
GTGAAGTTGCCTATGAATACATGAAGTCCTTTGACCCTACCCACAAAATTTCTTATATATCGAGTGTTTGGCAACATCCTAAATCCTAGTGGGTCTCTTTTTATCAAGTTGTAGTAGGCTCTACTCATGATATTGATGGGGGACTTAAGGTCTATGTAAGCTTTCCATGCATGAAGATGCCCTATGTTGCATGGTATGTTGAGGTTAGATGGGTCACCTGTTTTGATAATTGGATTACCTAGGACGTATGGTGTCTCGGGGCTATCAAACAAGTCCTTATGGTATTCCTTCTCTTTGCTAGTGGGCCACCTATTGAAGTATTCGACTTCACTCTCTACGTCATCTACCTCCGTATTCTCAATCACCTCGGATTCTACGGTCTCAACCTTAGGGTCACTATCGTCCTTAATTTCGTCATCCTCTTCCCTAGTAATTGGCTTAATAGTGACAACGTTGACAAAGTGGACATTCTTGGATGATGATGGATCCTTAGTGGGAGGTCCGCTAGTTGTGCTCCTAGTGTCCTTATTCGAGGGTGTCAACACTTGGTTGGTGAAAGCTTTCAACAAGTTGTCGAGTTTATTGGTCATCTCGCTTTGTTGTTGTTTGAAATCGGCTTCAAACCTAGACAATCGAGCTTCTTGAGATGCCATAAAGCTAGACATTAATCCTTCGAAATCGTTGGAAGGATTGTTGTTGGAGTTGCGGTTTGAGGGTGCACCGCTTGGTTGGAAACGGTTAGGTGGGTTGGAAGGGTTGCCTTGAGGTTGTTTCCACCTAAAGTTCGGGTGATTCCTCCAAGAGGGGTTGTACGAATCACCGTATGTGTTTTGCTCGGGCTTGAAAGTGTACCACTTATCTCCCGCTCCGTCGGTACGCGAGGATGCGTAGTCCGCAAAAGCTTGTTCGGGGAGTTCCTTGCAATCGCGAGTGTCGTGGGGACCTCTACACAATTCACAAGAAGAAGTGATTTTGTTCACTTGGCTTGAAGGTTTAGGAGCTTCGTAGGATTTCATTAGATACTTGACTTGGTCTTCAAGTTCCATGATCCTACGGTCGGAAGTGCTTGAGTTATTCGAAGGCAAGGATATTGCCTTGACCGTTTTGTTCAAATCACGGGGATCGTTCCAACTTTCGTTGTCATAGAGAGCAAGCTCGTCTATGAGTTCCCATGATTCCTCCGCACTTTTATCACGTAGCTTACCACCGGCCGCTTGGTCAATGGTTCGCTTTGTGGAGGGGTTGACGTGGTCATAGAATATTTGGACTTGGAGCCAAAGTTCTATGCCATGATGAGGGACTTTGTGAAGTAGGTCTTTGAATCGGCTCCATGCCTCATAGAGAGTTTCGCCTTGATGTTGTTGGAACATCAAGATGTCGCTCCTAAGTTTGCTAGTTCTCCCCGGTGGGAAAAATTGGGCAAGGAAGAGAGTGGTTAGGTCGTCCCAAGTGGTGATGGATCCTGCGGGTAAGCGCTCAAGCCATTGACTAGCTTGGTCACGTAGAGAGAATTGGAATAGGCGTAGTCGGGTGGTCTCTCGGGTGTCAACACTAAGGTCTATGGAATCTACGATTTTGAGGAAATCCTTAAGGTGTTGATTTGGGTCTTCGGAACGAAGCCCATGGAATGCGCATCCGCTTTGCACCAACCGGATGGTGTCGGATCTCAAGGGTGTCACATTGGCTCCTTGGTTGAGCTCAATGGTGTTTCGATAGCCTTGGTGGCTAGGTCGGGAGTACTCTCCTAAGGTGCGGGCTCTAGGAGGTGGGTTTGGTTGAATTAGGTTGTTGGGATCAAGGATGTTACCACCTTCCATGATGTCGGATGGTAACGGTTACGAACAAAAACACGAAGAAAAAGATAGACTAAAGAGAATCCTAGAAAAATAAAACAAAATCTCACTAGAAAGGAGTCTAGTGAGTAGACCTAATTAAGAATAAAAATTAACCTAAACAATAACTATTCCCCGGCAGCGGCGCCAAAAACTTGATGCGCGTGGATTGCAACACGCACTACGTTTTACCTCTCGAGGGATCTCGAGAAGCTTGCAATCCCCACCAGGCAGTGTACCTGACCGATGTAGTATAGTGTAGTGGCAAGTACCGGGGGATTGATCGTTCTCTCGCAGGGAATAGTGTTCGTTAGGCTAAAGGCTACTCTAATCTAGGTCTAAGGGTGGAGGAAGATTCTTTTTGTATTTTTATATTTTATGAAAGCAGTAAAATCTCTGGTTTTGGAGGATAGGGCGGAATTAGTTGCTAGTCAACTAACCCAAGTTATCTACTTCTAAGCTACTTATATTTTTGTATTTTTTTGTTTTAGAGAAAATCAGTGGTGGAGAATAGTGTTTACTTAGATTTCATTACTCCCTAACTATCTTTTACCATGTAATTAGTATGTTGAGTTTGCGTGGATGACGGGTGTATTCCTAACAAGTCGTAGGGAGTGCGTTCAATTCCCTAACTCTATAAGTTCCTACCTCACTCTATGACGATACGTCAAGCATCCTATCATGAGCTCACCGATAGCAACCTATGCATGAAATACTACCTTAAAATCGATAACGCACATACGATTCACGTTTCTAAAGACGTTCAAGCTTGTTACCGTATAGGAGATTAGCCAGTTTTCTCTAGTCTAACGTAGATGAAACATTCACCCAAATACAATCACAACATACACATCACATGATAATCAATAGTTAGGTTTCATTAGATCTAAGCAAACACAAAGTAAATTAGCCTAGCATGTTGAAAGAAAGACAAGCACAAGCATAAATCACACAACACATAGACATATTGTATGAATAAAGACTTATCTTGGATTAAACATGCAAGTTAGAGGGGTTAGGATACCCTCTAAGGTCTGTAATACACGTACTAGGGTTTAACCCTAAAGTTCTCCACTCCAAAATTCGTCTAAAGTTCCACTAGGTTCTCTTTAAAATAAAGAAAAATCGTTCTATATATATAGAAAACGCGGGCTGACGGCGTCAGCCCAATAGGTGACGTCGTCAGCTCGGCGATTAGGGTTTCCTGACGGCCTTGATTGACGTGGTCATAATTGCTGGTTCCAGATCTGACGGCCTTGGTTGACGGCGTCACCAAATTGCACTACGAACTCTCTGGCCCGTCACGAGTATTTTTCCAATTCTGGACTTCACTTGTTCCTGACGGCGTCACCTTGTAGAGTGTGACGGCGTCACCTTCTGTAATCTTCAAGGTCTTTTGAGTTTTTGTTGTTTTCCGCACTTTTTCACTCCGAAAACGCCCGAAAATGCTTCTTTTGTGATTTTCCCTTCAAAAGTACCTAAAATGAGAAAAGAAACGACTTTGGGTGAAATCCAAACCAAAAACATACGAATTAGGACTCAAACCGACCCCTAAAAACGTAACATTTTTCGTCTCATCAAATCAATATTGTCTTGTTATCACTGATGATTATACCAGGTTTTGCTGGGTGTTCTTTTTATCCTCCAAGGATGAAACTCCTGGCATTATTCAAACTTTCATTAGAAGAATTGAAAATCAACTTGATCATAAGGTCAAAATTATTAGATCAGATAATGGGACTGAATTTAAGAATAGAAGTATGCTTGAATTCTGTGGAAACAAGGGAATAAAACAAGAGTACAGTAATGCTAGAACTCCACAACAAAATGGAGTTGCTGAAAGAATGAATAGGACACTCATTGAAGCTGCCAGAACTATGCTTGCAGATTCACTTTTACCTACTCCTTTTTGGGCTGAAGCAGTTAATACTGCTTGTTATGCTTTCAATAGAGTAAGGGTGACTAAACCTCAAAACAAAACTCCTTATGAATTATTGTTTGGTGAAAAACCAATAATTAGCTACATAAGACCATTTGGGTGTCCTGTTACTATTCTTGATACACTTAGTGCTCTTGGGAAGTTTGATGGCAAGTCTGATGAAGGATACTTAGTTGGATACTCAACTACTAGCAAGGCTTACAGGGTGTACAATCTGGTAACCAAAAGAGTTGTTGAAAATCTTCATGTTGATTTTCTTGAAGAGAAACCTAATGTACAGGGAATGGGTTATAGGTGGATGTTTGACATTAATTATTTAACTGACTCTATGAACTATATTCCTGTCTCCTTGGAGAATCAAGCTAACCCTACTGCAGGTTCCTCAAATGATACTAACAGTGCAGGTACCACAAATGAGGAAGAAGAATCATCTGAGCACCTCATCATACCTGCCACTGTTCAACTTTCTGCAGGTGCAAATGGAACAAGGAAATCTTTCTCTCAAGATAATGTGACAAGTGTGGAAGAACAAGTTAAAGAGTCTTCTCCTCAAAATGATGATACTCAGAATCTTAGAAAGGAAGCAGATCCCCACTTGGATACAGCACCTGAAATCAATACTACCAGTACAAACCCTGTTAATACAGGCAGTGAGTTAGAAAAGCTTGATTTCACCTCACAAGCTAATCTCAATGAACCTGTCATACCAGAACCTGCTATTAGTGATGTACCTGATGAAGGACTCTTTACTGAAGCTTCCTATGATGTAGAGGGTGTGATCACTGACTTCAACAACCTACCAACATAAGATGATGTAAGTCCTGTTCCCACACTAAGGATTCACAATGTTCATCCTAAGAGTCAAATCCTTGGCAATCCTAAGTCAGCTGTTCAAACATGGAGACAAATACAGCAACAACTTGGATCTCATGCACTCATCAGCTTTATTCAGAAACAACAAAGGAACAACCACAAAGATCAACAACATTGCCTTTTGCATGTTTTCTCTCTCAAAAGGAACCTACCAAAGTCTCTGATGCTTTGGATGATGAGAGTTGGGTTGAAGCCATGCAAGAAGAGCTGTTGCAGTTCAAATTGCAACAGGTGTGGGTTCTTGTAGATCTACCTCATGGAGCTAAAGTCATTGGCACCAAATGGGTCTTCAGGAACAAAAGAGATGAAAGAGGTGTGGTTGTCAGAAACAAAGCTAGATTGGTGACTCAAGGATACAGGCAAGAAGAAGGCATAGACTATAATGAAGTTTTTTCTCCTGTGGCTAGAATTGAAGCCATTTATAACTACCCACAAACACCCATTACTATCATTCCCATTACAAATACCTATAGTAGGTATTTCACAGGTAAATTTTTGCTTTTTATATACATAATTACTTGCATGACTCACTAGACCTGCTCACGTATCTACACAAGCCAAATAACTCAACACTCACATCCTATAAACCCCAGGTATGTCAAGCATAAACTCATAACAACACCATAATAAGTGATACACCAATCTAAAACACTAAACATAACACAAAACCCTAATAAACCATAAACTAAAACTTAAGTAGGATTATGTGCTTATCTGAACCTATATGCTTAGTTAAACTAGTAAGAATGCGTTCAAGGCTTTTCTAAGAGTATCTTTAGGTATATTAGGATATATTAGGACTATTAGGTTATAGAATAGAACCCTTAGAACTTAGATATAAACCCCCTAAGCCCTAAACCATAACTAGGTCATAGATAACTAGAATTAGGTATAAACCCACCCAAAACATCCCCATAAGTCACTATCACTTAGTATAAGCCTTTAGGAACTTAGGAATAGTTATTAGATACCTTTAGGACACTAACTTAGGCACAAAACCATAGGATAAACCCTAGTGTTGAAACTATATAGACCTTGATAGATCTAAGAGCCTGAAGTAGATCGTTAGTATAGCCAATGTAATCACTAGCTAACTAATAGAGAATCCCTAAAGCTTTATATTATAAAACTTGTGTTTTCTAAAAACGTACATTGAACATAAACTTGTGTTCCTTTTATAGACAAGGAACCCTAACCCTAATCCGTTTCTCAAGAAACGTATCTTCTAAATAATATGCATTATCTCTTACTATAATATCTCATGCATATCCTAACTACATTACATAAAATGCGGCTAAACACTATCCGCAGAAACTAAATCTGCTGATCTATATCTTCAGCAGTAACTACTCTTCAGCAGTAACTTGTCTTCAGCAGATTCCTTCTTCAGTAGTAACCATCAGTAGAATCTCTACTTAGTAGAATTCCCAACAATCCTCCCCTAATCTTGAATTTGACTTGGGTTAAGTTCAAGATTTCTTGATAGATCATAAGCTCAGAGGATTGACTTCAAACATCAGCAGCAAAGAACCAAAAACTTGACATCTCTATGATGATAAACNATATGATCCTCATATACAAGCATATTCCTCTTAGATTACTATGATACCCGAACTAGTTTTCCCCAATCCCCTTTAGTAAACCCCAAAACCTTAGCTAGGATTTCCATACTTGAGGTTAGATAGACCATTAGGATTTAGACCATTAGGACTTAGACCTTTAGGATTAGAACACCCTAGGATTAGAAAACCTTAGACATTTAGGATTAGAACACCCTAGGATTAGAAAAACCTTAGACCATTAGGATTAGAAACCAAAAACCCCTACCCCAATAGACCTAGGATAAGACTTTAGGATTAGAATATAGATTAGGAAAAACCTAGGATTAGATAACCCTCACCCTAAGTCTTTAGAACCCTAGTTTAGGATATACACACTTACCCCATAGGAATAAGTAGATTTAGGTCATAGATTACCCATACCTAGCCTTTAGGATAACCATACTTATACACTTGAGGATTTTAGATTATACCTTAGGATTTGACAATTTTTAGAATACCCATTAGGAAATTTCACTTAGGAAATACTATGGATATTACCCTACCCGGTTTTAAGTACTTAGGACATAAAACAGACAACCTAAAACAAAAGAGAAAACCTGAAACAACACCTAAAAATAAGGATATACCTAGTCAACCCTTAGGAAAGAAAACACTTAAACCTAATCCCTCTTTAGAACCCTCTACCTCAATGGAACCAAACACCTCACCCTTAGAAATTAGGATTAGTTAGAAGAACCTTAGGGGGAAAACAAAACTCTGTGAAAGATATCTAGTAAATCTAAAACTCCGATAGGATATTCTCCTTCAAGTATCCTATACTCTTACTCTTCCGTTTAATCTCATCTTTTCATACTACCGTTTAAATCTTTTCCTCTCACTTCTTCCTACTCTTCCATTTAAAATCCCATTTTCCCGCCTTTTTCCCCACTCCACAAATTAAAACCATACTTTTCCATTTTCCCCACTCCTATACTTTTCCCCACTCAACCAACTCCAAACTTCTTTTCCATTTCCATTTCCCCTACTTTACCCATTCATCCTTTTTCCTTTTTCACTCCACTCCACTCCCATAAATCCTTCACTCCATTTCCCTTCATTTTTAACTCTCCGTCATTTTACACTATATTTTCTTCTCTCTATATTCTCTCCCTACCTCATCCTGCAATGCTCTATTAGTTAGAACTTGCATTTCTCGTCATAACGCAAGTTTCTATTAGTTAGAACTTGTAAGAATATCTACATCGAACTGTAATCCTCATTATGTTCGACTACGATATTAAATCTCGCTTTGCAAGAAATTGTAAAAATGAGATCTTCTACGTCCGTCATTCTAGTCTTAACATGGGAGTCTACCATGTGACAAGTTGCTAAACCGGAGAACATTAGAACTTGTCCCTACCATGACTAGAACTAGTCTCTATCATGACTAGAACTTGTCTCTATCATGACTAGAACTTGTCTCTACTTGACTAGAATATTCCTCTACCGCTTCTAGAACTTGTCTTCTCTGATATAACAACTCAGTTGAAACATGTTTCTAAAAATTTCCTTACCATATATCCTTAAATATGGTAAAACTCTCTTCATTTTCCACCAATACTACTTAAGGATGATTTATAATGACTTTCCTCTTAAAATGAACTAGGATGTTCCTACATTTTAATGAGAAAGTTATAAGTCAAATAGGTTAAGAGTTTATATGCTCTTGTTTTCAAATATTGGGACGCCTTTATTTGCAAATAACGAGATATAAAAACCTAAGTATCTGGTATCTGTACAAGCAATTCTTACTCCGCTTGTGCAAAATCTTCTTCCTTTTCACATCATTTTCCTCGATAATCCTCTTTTTCTCTCTACTTTCTCGACTATTTCTCTCCCCTACTCCTATAATCGTCAAAATCTCGGGACGAGATTTTCTCTAAGGGGGTAAGACTATAACAACCCACAAACACCCATTACTATCATTCCCATTACAAATACCTATAGTAGGTATTTCACATGTAAATTTTTGCTTTTTATATACATAATTACTTGCATGACTCACAAGACCTGCTTACGTATCTACACAAGCCAAATAACTCAACACTCACATCCTATAAACCCCAGGTATGTCAAGCATAAACTCATAACAACACCATAATAAGTAATACACCAATCTAAAACAATAAACATAACACAAAACCCTAATAAACCATAAACTAAAACTTAAGTAGGATTATGTGCTTATCTGAACCTATATGCTTAGTTAAACTAGTAAGAATGCGTTCAAGAGGTGCATCACCTAATTGGCTAATCCACCACTAATAACCACTAATCCACCCTAAACCTCCCCTAATCCACCACTAAACCACCCCTAATCACCTCCTTGTAAGCTCCTTGTCGCCCTTTTCCTTTAACCGCCTCCCACGGCTTTCCTCCACCACAACCGGCCTACCCAACCCCCTAGCTACCATCCTAGCTTTTCCTTGTCATCACTAGACCTGCCACAACCCCCTAGCTTTGCTTGCTCAGCCCTCTCCATGCTCGACACTTAAACCCCCGTTTCACCTAAACCGCCTCTATCGCGACTATAAATACCCCCAGCCCTCATTTCTTCTCCACACCTTTCCCCCTCCTCTCTACCTCATATTTCTGTAGTACTAAGCCCTTAGGAGCTATTAGGAATGAGTAGCTAGGCCTTGGTTGAGTTGTGCTGTGGATTGAAGTCGTACGAGGTATAGGAAACCCTAGAAAACCCTAAACCTAGCTCTAACCCACGTAAACCCCCTAGCCAAGTAAGTCTTACTTTTAGTTAATATAGCTTTAATATAGTCTTAGGATAGACTTAGATTGCTTAGATAACCTTGCATGAGCCTAGAACCATTCTACTTGCTAGTTTACGTTTTAAAACCCTAGATTGAGTCATATACTTGCATGCATGCTATAAGTAGTTAGATTAGGTCATACACTATTTAAATATAACTTAAAACAAGTAATACATAGGCTAGAAAACTTAAATACTAGATAAAACATAAGTTACATGCATATTAGGACTAGTTTTGCAATAGTTTACATGCATAGGGGTATATATCATAAATTCCTGAAATTATAAAGTATAGGGACTGTTTTTGAACTTTCCTATAAGTTATAAGTAGTAAGGATTAGTTTTGCATAATATTAAAACCCTGGGATACATAATAACATAAGTATAAACTAAAAGGACTAAAAATGTAAATAGTATAAAGTTAGAGGTCTAAAAAGGTAAATATAGAAAACTTAGAAGTCTTAGGTTAATATAGAAGTCTAGGGACTAGTTGTGTTCAGTATAGATAGTTATTAGTATAAGTAATATAAGTAATATAAAACTTAGGGTAGAAAACGTAAATATATAAACTATAAGGATAAATGTGAAAATATCATATAAGTATAAAACCTATCTAAAGTTAGAAGCATAACATAATACTAGGGAGCTTCATGCGAGGAGTACTATGTGGATATTTCGTTTCTGACGAGTTTGTTGGGTTTACGAATTAAAGTGCCCTGACTCCTCGAACGATTATTGCATATACTTCTGAGATATGATGGCCCGAACGGTGATATGATTATAACTAAACCCTAATAACAACATAACTCAATAATAGGGAGCTTTGTTTGAGGAGTATTAACTTCTGAATTATGATGGCCCGAACGGTATTATGTTGATAACATAATACAATAGTAGGGAGCTTCATGTGAGGAGTCATATACTTCTGAATTACAATGGCCTGAACGGTGTTATGTTATATCTAAAACATTAACAAACCTAAAAACCATAACTTAAGAAACATAAAACATGATAACTAAAAGCTTGACATACATACAAAACCAACAACAACACACTAGGATACGTGAGTAAGGCGGTCTAGTTCCCGAGTCACTATTTGCATTACTTAGATTACTCTACACCCAGGTGAGTCTTCATAGCCTTACATCTTTTTAAACTTTCAAACTAAATGCTTTTATAAACCCTGTAAGGGGGATACATGCTAAATGCTTTACTTAAAACCGAATACAAGTCTTTTTCTTTGGTTGTTTGCACGAGTAAACTAACTGCCACCACTACATAAACAAAATTCATGAATCTAATCGTTTGGAAGGTTTTATCCAATCGAACGCGAATATAGTTGATAGATCTATTGGAGTTTGACAACTCCCGTTGGTATTAACACCCCACTAGGTGGTACCAATAAGTACTATATTTGAATCCACTCAAGGTATAACTTTGGCAAGTTATCCTTCTATCCCCTCATGTTGGGTCTGCAGCCCACATGACCCGGATCGTTAAGGTGTGATTCATGAGCTTAGTGCAACCTACTAAACACCTGATAATTGTGCATGCATCACAATTATCACAAAAACTTGCATTTTCCCAGATGGGTGTAACAACTGAACCCAGGGAACTTGTATTCACTAACCCCTAAACCTATGATTCTCACTCAACACCTAGTGTTGACTTTTTAAGCATGTATTCTAGGTTAATTACTTCTATGGACCTATGGCGGAAGGAGGTACTGAACTCGGAAGACTTCTCATGGTTATCATTCAAACACCACCAACCTAACTCTTAGATTTTTGGGACCTCAACAAAATAAAAGTATATCTTTTATAATTAAAACTTTGATAATTATGAATGATAACTAATTTTTCAAAACGTCTCTTTTCGAGTCGTTTTCTATTACTGTATCTGTGATTCTATGAAGTAATACCCCAAACACTTTATCCGCTGCGATCAGTGAAAAATGGGGGTGTTACAGATTGGTATCAAAGCTTCAGTTCTAGAGAACAAGGTCAAAACCTAAACTACAAGTATTTTTTCCAAACCCGAGGAAGTCTTCAGTACCTCTGCCATCCTCCATAACCATATGTGCTAAGGTAAGTATAATTATTGCCTGCTTAACTGCTAAATGATTTACAGTATTTCCTTTATTATATAGTTATGTCTACTCCCCTCTACTCTACCCCTATCTCATCTAGTCCGCATCTGGAGAATGATCTTTCCTCTCCGAATGTACTAGATTACTCCCCTAAACCCTATAACTTAGAAGACTCTAGGAATAGCCTAGATAACCCTAATTTAAAACACATAAGAGATTTCTATGCTAAGACATCACCGCTACCTCCCCTAAACCCTATTATACATCCACTTTTCCCTACCCACAAAATAGAACCCCATGGTTTCTTTCTCCCGAGAGAACCATATATACCTAAACACCCTATCCCCACCTATACCCCTAGATTTGACTTCAGGCAACCCTATACATTAAACCCTACACCTTACATAATAAACCCTCCCATTCCATCTTGGAAAGATGAAATTGGAGAAAAACCCTCCAGGTTAACTCTAGAAGATGAGGAAAACCAATTAGAGGAGATTTTAAATAACTTAGATGAAATTTTTCTTGATCTCCTTGAGAAGATAGAAAAAGGTCATAATAATAATAACTTAGATAATCAACCTGACTATAGTAAGTTAGGAGAGAATTTACAAGAAAACAGTTTTAAAATAGCTAAAATACAGAAAAACCAAATGAAACATCACCATAAAATAGCTTTTGCCCGCTTTAGGATTTACACTTTAGAAAAGATAATAGATAATAACGAGGAAAACTTAGAAAACACTAACACATGGAATTAGGTAATTAGGAAACTTTAGAAAACGTAGGTAAATAAATAACCTTAGGAGACATGCCTTAGAATAGTTAGAACCTTTAGGATAAGTAGAATAGGAAATAAATAAAATAAGTTAGGATTTAGAAACTACCTGGTACCCCTCAATTAGGATATATTAGAATAACTAGACTTAGGATTACCTTTCACCTTAGAAAACCCTTAGGAAAACCCTTACCCTTAACCTTTACCCTTAACCCTTACCCTTAACCCTTACCCTTAACCTTTACCCTTAACCCTTACCCATAACCCTTACACTTAACCCTCACCCTCAACCCTTACCCCTAACCTACCCCGATGTCTTAGGTAAATAGAATCTCTAAACTGTTTTAAATTTCTCTTACTCTAACCCTTTTCAACTCTTTTTTTTCCCTTTACCGATGGTGAGAATCCTCATTCATCACCATAGAGATCTGAATTCTTTCTCCTCTAATCTCTAAACCTTCACTCTTTTCCATGGCTTTTATAAGCTACCTTCGTTCTAGTTAGAGATCTACCCCTAACTATTCCATATGTGAATATATGATCCTCATATACAAGCATATTCCTCTTAGATTACTATGATACCCGAACTAGTTTTCCCCAATCCCCTTTAGTAAACCCCAAAACCTTAGCTAGGATTTCCATACTTGAGGTTAGATAGACCATTAGGATTTAGACCATTAGGACTTAGACCTTTAGGATTAGAACACCCTAGGATTAGAAAACCTTAGACCTTTAGGATTAGAACACCCTAGGATTAAAAAAACCTTAGACCATTAGGATTAGAAACCAAAAACCCCTACCCCAATAGACCTAGGATAAGACTTTAGGATTAGAATATAGATTAGGAAAAACCTAGGATTAGATAACCCTCACCCTAAGCCTTTAGAACCTTAGTTTAGGATAGACACACTTACCCCATAGGAATAAGTAGATTTAGGTCATAGATTACCCATACCTAGCCCTTAGGATAACCATACTTATACACTTGAGGATTTTAGATTATACCTTAGGATTTGACAATTTTTAGAATACCCATTAGGAAATTTCACTTAGGAGACACTATGGATAGTGCCTTAGCTGGTTTCAAATCCCTAGGAATAGTGATACTCATAATAATAGTAATAATGGTAATAATAGACAACCTAAAACAAAAGAGAAAACCTGAAACAACACCTAAAAATAAGGATATACCTAGTCAACCCTTAGGAAAGAAAACACTTAAACCTAATCCCTCTTTAGAACCCTCTACCTCAATGGAACCAAACACCTCACCCTTAGAAATTAGGATTAGTTAGAAGAACCTTAGGGGGAAAACAAAACTCTGGGAAAGATATCTAGTAAATCTAAAACTCCGATAGGATATTCTCCTTCAGGTATCCTATACTCTTACTCTTCCGTTTAATCTCATCTTTTCATTTCTCTCCTTCTACCGTTTAAATCTTTTCCTCTCACTTCTTCCTACTCTTCCATTTAAAATCCCATTTTCCCGCCTTTTTCCCCACTCCACAAATTAAAACCATACTTTTCCATTTTCCCCACTCCTATACTTTTCCCCACTCAACCCACTCCAAACTTCTTTTCCATTTCCATTTCCCCTACTTTACCCATTCATCCTTTTTCCTTTTTCACTCCACTCCACTCCCATAAATCCTTCACTCCATTTCCCTTCATTTTTAACTCTCCGTCATTTTACACTCTATTTTCTTCTCTCTATATTCTCTCCCTACCTCATCCTGCAATGCTCTATTAGTTAGAACTTGCATTTCTCGTCATAACGCAAGTTTCTATTAGTTAGAACTTGTAAGAATATCTACATCGAACTGTAATCCTCATTATGTTCGACTACGATATTAAATCTCGCTTTGCAAGAAATTGTAAAAATGAGATCTTCTACGTCCGTCATTCTAGTCTTAACATGGGAGTCTACCATGTGACAAGTTGCTAAACCGGAGAACATTAGAACTTGTCTCTATCATGACTAGAACTAGTCTCTATCATGACTAGAACTTGTCTCTATCATGACTAGAACTTGTCTCTACTTGACTAGAATATTCCTCTACCGCTTCTAGAACTTGTCTTCTCTGATATAACAACTCAGTTGAAACATGTTTCTAAAAATTTCCTTACCATATATCCTTAAATATGGTAAAACTCTCTTCATTTTCCACCAATACTACTTAAGGATGATTTATAATGACTATCCTCTTAAAATGAACTAGGATGTTCCTACATTTTAATGAGAAAGTTATAAGTCAAATAGGTTAAGAGTTTATATGCTCTTGTTTTCAAATATTGGGACGCCTTTATTTGCAAATAATGAGATATAAAAACCTAAGTATCTGGTATCTGTACAAGCAATTCTTACTCCGCTTGTGCAAAATCTTCTTCCTTTTCACATCATTTTCCTCGATAATCCTCTTCTTCTCTCTACTTTCTCGACTATTTCTCTCCCCTACTCCTATAATCGTCAAAATCTCGGGACGAGATTTTCTCTAAGGGGGTAAGACTATAACAACCCACAAACACCCATTACTATCATTCCCATTACAAATACCTATAGTAGGTATTTCACAGGTAAATTTTTGCTTTTTATATACATAATTACTTGCATGACTCACTAGACCTGCTCACGTATCTACACAAGCCAAATAACTCAACACTCACATCCTATAAACCCCAGGTATGTCAAGCATAAACTCATAACAACACCATAATAAGTAATACACCAATCTAAAACACTAAACATAACACAAAACCCTAATAAACCATAAACTAAAACTTAAGTAGGATTATGTGCTTATCTGAACCTATATGCTTAGTTAAACTAGTAAGAATGCGTTCAAGGCTTAAGTAAGAGTATCTTTAGGTATATTAGGATATATTAGGACTATTAGGTTATAGAATAGAACCCTTAGAACTTAGATATAAACCCCCTAAGCCCTAAACCATAACTAGGTCATAGATAACTAGAATTAGGTATAAACCCACCCAAAACTTCCCCATAAGTCACTATCACTTAGTATAAGCCTTTAGGAACTTAGGAATAGTTATTAGATACCTTTAGGACACTAACTTAGGCACAAAACCATAGGATAAACCCTAGTCTCTCACTAAACCCACTTAGGTCATTTAGGTTATAAAACTAGGTCAAACCTTCCCAAAACTTCCCCATAGGTTACCCACACTTAGTATAAACCCTTTAGGTCTTAGGATTAGTCATTAGGCACACTTAGGAACTTAAGTTAGGCAATGAACCCTAGGTAAAACCTTAAACACATAATAAGTAGAAACTAGGTCTAAAACTTAACTAAAACTTTGTAAAACCTAAACATAAGCACCTTAAATACCTCAACCTAGCACCCTAACACCTGTCATACCCAAGCACACACCCTAACACCTCTAAGCACACACACAAGTAGGTGCATCACCTAATTGGCTAATCCACCACTAATAACCACTAATCCACCCTAAACCTCCCCTAATCCACCACTAAACCACCCCTAATCACCTCCTTGTAAGCTCCTTGTCGCCCTTTTCCCTTAACCGCCTCCCACGGCTTTCCTCCACCACAACCGGCCTACCCAGCCCCCTAGCTACCATCCTAGCTCTTCCTTGTCATCACTAGACCTGCCACAACCCCTAGCTTTGCTTGCTCAGCCCTCTCCATGCTCGACACTTAAACCCCCGTTTCACCCAAACCGCCTCTATCGCGACTATAAATACCCCCCAGCCCTCATTTCTTCTCCACACCTTTCCCCCTCCTCTCTTCCTCATATTTCTGTAGTACTAAGCCCTTAGGAGCTGTTAAGAATGAGTAGCTAGGCTTTGGTTGAGTTGTGTTGTGGATTGAAGTCGTACGAGGTATAAGAAACCCTAGAAAACCCTAAACCTAGCTCTAACCTACGTAAACCCCCCCTATCCAAGTAAGTCTTACTTTTAGTTAATATAGCTTTAATATAGTCTTAGGATAGATTTAGATAGCTTAGATAACCTTGCATGAGCCTAGAACCATTCTACTTGCTAGTTTTCATTTTAAAACCCTAGATTGAGTCATATACGTGCATGCATGCTATAAGTAGTTAGATTAGGTCATACACTAGTTAAATATAACTTAAAACAAGTAAAACATAGGCTAGAAAACTTAAATACTAGATAAAACATAAGTTACATGCATATTAGGACTAGTTTTGCAATAGTTTACATGCATAGGGGTATATAACGTAAATTCCGGAAATTATAAAGTCTAGGGACTATTTTTGAACTTTCCTAGAAGTTATAAGTAGTAAGGATTAGTTTTGCATAATATTAAAACCCTAGGATAGATAATAACATAAGTATAAACTAAAAGGACTAAATACGTAAATAGTATAAAGTTAAAGGTCTAAAAAGGTAAATATAGAAAACTTAGGACTCTTAGGTTAATATAGAAGTCTAGGGACTAGTTGTGTTCAATATAGATAGTTATTAGTATAAGTAATATAAGTAATATAAAACTTAGGGTAGAAAACGTAAATATATAAACTATAAGGGTAAAAAGTGAAAATATCATAAAAGTATAAAACCTATATAAAGTTAGAAGCATAACATAATACTAGGGAGCTTCATGCGAGGAGTACTATGTGGATATTTCGTTTCTGACGAGTTTGTTGGGTTTACGAATTAAAGTGCCCTGACTCCTCGAACGATTATTGCATATACTTCTGAGATATGATGGCCCGAACGGTGATATGATTATAACTAAACCCTAATAACAACATAACTCAATAATAGGGAGCTTTGTGTGAGGAGTATTAACTTCTGAATTATGATGGCCCGAACGGTATTATGTTGATAACATAATACAATAGTAGGGAGCTTCATGTGAGGAGTCATATACTTCTGAATTACAATGGCCTGAACGGTGTTATGTTATATCTAAAACATTAACAAACCTAAAAACCATAACTTAAGAAACATAAAACATGATAACTAAAAGCTTGACATACATACAAAACCAACAACAACACACTAGGATACGTGAGTAAGGCGGTCTAGTTCCCGAGTCACTATTTGCATTACTTAGATTACTCTACACCCAGGTGAGTCTTCATAGCCTTACATCTTTTTAAACTTTCAAACTAAATGCTTTTATAAACCCTGTAAGGGGGATACATGCTAAATGCTTTACTTAAAACCGTATACAAGTCTTTTTCTTTGGTTATTTGCACGAGTAAACTAACTGCCACCACTACATAAACAAAATTCATGAATCTAATCGTTTGGAAGGTTTTATCCAATCGAACATGAATATAGTTGATAGATCCATTGGAGTTTGACAACTCCCGTTGGTATTAACACCCCACTAGGTGGTACCAATAAGTACTATATTTGAATCCACTCAAGGTATAACTTTATCAAGTTATCCTTCTATCCCCTCATGTTGGGTCTGCAGCCCACATGACCTGGATCATTAAGGTGTGATTCATGAGCTTAGTGCAACCTACTAAACTCCTGATAATTGTGCATGCATCACAATTATCACAAAAACTTGCATTTTCCCAGATGGGTGTAACAACTGAACCCAGGGAACTTGTATTCACTAACCCCTAAACCTATGATTCTCACTCAACACCTAGTGTTGACTTTTTAAGCATATATTCTAGGTTAATTACTTCTATGGACCTATGGCGGAAGGAGCTACTAAACTCGGAAGACTTCTCATGGTTATCATTCAAACACCACCAACCTAACTCTTAGATTTTTGGGACCTCAACAAAATAAAAGTATATCTTTTATAATTAAAACTCTGATAATTATGAATGATAACTAATTTTTTAAAACGTCTCTTTTCGAGTCGTTTTCTATTACTGTATCTGTGATTCTATGAAGTAATACCCCAAACACTTTATCCGCTGCGATCAGTGAAAAATGGGGGTGTTACACCATTAGATTATTCTTGGCCTATGCATCCTACATGAGATTCACTGTGTATTAAATGGATGTCAAAAGTTCCTTTCTTTATTGCAAAATCACAGAAGAAGTATGTGTCTCTCAACCTCCTGGTTTTGTTGACCCTGCTCAGCCTAAGAAAGTATACAAGGTGATCAAAGAACTTTATGGACTCCATCAAGCTCCTAGGGCTTGGTATGAAACACTCTCCTCATTCCTTGAAGATAATGGATACAAGAGAGGGGTCATTGACAAAACCTTGTTTATTAAGAAGGATAGGAAAGACATTGTACTTGTGTAGGTTTATGTAGATGACATCATTTTTGGTTCAACCAAAAGGGCTTGGTGTGAAGATTTTGAGGCACTGATGAAAGGAAAGTTTAAAATGAGCTCAATGGGAGAACTCACTTTCTTTCTTGGTTTGCAAGTCAAACAACAATCAGATGGACTATTTATATCACAAGAAAAGTATGTTGCTAACATACTTAAAAAGTTTGACTTTGCAAATGTCAAAACTGCAGTCACACCAATGGAGAACAGAGTGCCTTTAACTAAGCATGAAGATGCTGCAGATGTGGATGTGCATCTCTACAGATCAATGATTGGCTCTCTTATGTATCTAACAGCCTTTAGGCAAGATATTATGTTTGTTGTATGTGCTTGTTCCAGGTTTCAGCTCAATCCCAAGACTTCACATCTTCATGTTGTGAAAAGAATCTTTAAGTACCTCAAAGGCAAACCTAATTTGGGGCTTTGGTATCTCAAAGATTCATCTTTTAACCTGGAAGCTTATTCAGACAGTCATTATGCTGGAACAAGTCTTGATACGAACTCCACAACTGGAGGTTGTCAATTCCTAGGCAGAAGGTTGATTTCATGGCAGTGCAAGAAGCAGACCATTGTAGCCACTTCCACTACTGAAGCTAAGTATGTGGCTGCTGCAAATTGATGTGGTCAGGTACTATGGATTCAACATCAAATGCTAGATTATGGTCTGAACTTCATGAATACTAAAATATTTATTGATAATGAAAGCGCCATATGCATTGTCAAAAATCCAGTATATCACTTTAGGACGAAACACATAGAAATCAGGCATCACTTTATTAGAGATTGTTTTGAAAAGAACCTCATTAAAGTGGAAAAGATTCACACTGATTTCAATGTAGCTGATTTGTTAACAAAAGCATTTGATGGACCAAGGTTTAACTACTTGGTGCTAAATATTGGAATGATGAACCTATAGCTACATTTAAGGGGAGGTTAAATGTAAAGTGTGTAATTGGTTGGAAGTTAGTGGTAGTTAAAACTGGTCACTTAGAATTAATACGAGTAGCTTATTTGGTGTTAATTCTGGCTGTATATATATGCTTGTATATTGGTTTCTACTAATCATTTCAGGTTTCCAAGGACTCAAGCATTAGTACAAGTTGTCTTTTTAGCTTTGGGATGTAAGTTTTGATAAAATACTTTATCGTTTGTTAAGTATGGTGAGAAATTCTTTAAGTCTGGTTGACTATTTTTAATTCTGGTAGTGTTAATTTGTAATTAAAACTTTACCGTTGGGACTGATCACCCGCTTAATGACTTCTACTGTTTCAATCTAACAGTTATCAAACCAAATGGGTATATAAATGAATAAAATTGATTTACCTTTCATCTTTATTCATTATTTCCTAACAAGTAAAAAGTCTCTCAAAAAGTCAACCTTACTCTGTTTTCAACCAGTACAAATCTCATCTCACCAGTACTTACATGGCCTTGCTTGCGTATAGTGCTCAACATAATCAAGTGGGTTATTTAAAGAAGTTATCAAAAAGTCAAGGATTTGATCAAATAATTACCTTTTTAAATCATTCTTCTATAAGGTATGCTTTGACTTGTAATCCCACTGTTTATGATTCCTTGGTTAAACAGTTTTGGTACACTGCTAGTGTTGAAACTCTTCCAAATGGGAATCAACAACTAAGGGCAACCATTGACAATGTTGCTTATATTGTTACTGAAGCATCAATTCGAGAATGTCTTCATTTAAATGATGCTTTAGGAGATTTTAGGTTGCCACATAAATTTCTTGTTGAGGGTATGAAATATATTGGATATCCCATTGGTACAAACCTCAAATTCTTAAAACGAAATCTTTAACCCCAATGGAGATTCCTATTACACCATTTACTTTAATGTTTAAGTTCTAAGAGTGGAGGATGGGATCAATTTGATACCAAAATTGCTTCTGCCATGATCTGTCTTTCTCTTGGAAGAACTTTTAATTTTTCTAAATTGATCTTTATTGGAATGGTGGCTAATGTGGATAATCAACATAAGTTTTTGATGTACCCTCGGTTTCTACAAATGATTTTAAACATTGAGACAGTAAACAAAACTATTTACTCTGTCAAATGTCTCAAAGCAAAGGTTTTTGGCAATATGAAAAGTGGATTTATAGGGGATGACAAGCCATTATCTGTGGCTATGTTGTTTGCTTCTTCTAACCCTTGTGCAGGTTCTTCAAGGCCATCTGATGCTCAGTTTGCTCCAGTGCTGATGCGTGGATTTTGCAACTTTACAACAGGTTTTACCTCTCGAGGGATCTCAAGTGGCTTACAACCCCACCAGGCAGTGTACCTGACCGATGTAGTATAGTGTAGTGGTAAGTACGGGGGATTGATCGTTCTCCACAGGGAATAGTGTTCGTTAGGTATGAAAAGCTACTCTAATTAGTTCCAAGGGTGAGGGAAGATTATTTTTGTATTTTTTATATTTTATGAAAGCAAGTAAAATCTCGGGTTTGAAGGAGTGGGCGGAATTCGTTGCTAGCCAACTAACCCAAAAAACTACTATTGCAAATAAATAAAATAACAAAAAATAAAAGGTTGTGAAACTTATATGGAGACAAGTGTGTTTACTTAGATTTTCTTCCTCCCTAACTATCTTTTACCGGTTGGTTAGTGTGTATTAATTGCGTGGATGACGGGTGTATTCCTTAATACCATTCGTGGGGTGGCGTACGTACTTCCCCAACTCTATAAGCTCCTACTTCACTCCTATGTCGAGCCGGCTAAGAAGCTCCTAACATGGGATCATTAGAATTCGCTCATGCATTAAATACAACCATAATAACCTAGTACGCATTGGTTCATGTTTCTTAAGACGTTCAAGCAAGTTACCGTATAGGAGGTTAGTCAGTTTTCTTAAGCCTAACATTGATAAACAATCATCCAATACAATTAATAACACACCAACAACCAATAATCAATTGTTAGGTTTCATTAGATCTAAGCAAATACAAGATAAATCTAGCCTAGCATGTTAATTGAAAGACAAGCATAAGATATAATTAACCAACACATAGACATATTGATTAATTTGAAGGGAGACTTATCTTTAATTGAACATGGAAGAATCAAGGGTGAAAAACCCTTGAAAAAGCTGACAAAATCGTCTAGGGTTTGTTCCCAAAAAGTTGCACACTAATAAATGAAAAATAGAAAAGTATATATAGAAAATACACTCTGATGGCGTCAGCTTATAGGCTCTGACGCCGTCAGCTCGCCGCCATTAGGGTTCTCGGATCA
Source organism: Artemisia annua (assembly GCA_014162995.1). Classification (NCBI taxonomy): domain Eukaryota; kingdom Viridiplantae; phylum Streptophyta; class Magnoliopsida; order Asterales; family Asteraceae; genus Artemisia; species Artemisia annua. The sequence goes on from LBNU01022340.1 coordinate 63,797, forward strand.
CCTAAATCCATCTCTGACGCCGTCACTTGTAAAATAGCTCTGGGCCTTCTCTCTTTAGCATTACACCTGACGGCCTACATCCCCTAACACCTGACGCCGTCAGGTGTTATTTTCACATATTCTTTTTAGGGCGTCACGTATAGTCAGAATCTACTCCTTAGTCTTGGTTGGCTGATGGCGTCACCTTGTGACTCTGACGCCGTCAGGAAGGATTTGCAGCATTCTTTTGAAACTTTGTCGTTTTCTTCACTTTATGCTCAAAAATCGTTCAAAATAATGTGTTTTCCAGAATTCTTCTCAAAAGTACCTAAAATGACGAAAGGAACGATTTAAGGCAATATTTGATCATATTAACATGAATTAGGGCTTAAATGACCCCCTAAAACGGGTACACTTTTCACCTCATCAAATACCCTTACACTTGAGATTTACTTGTCCTCAAGCAAATAGGTTTTTATTCCAATCAAAATATGAGTTAGGGGTCATTTAACACTAATATAAAAGTAATTACAACAAATAGTTACTCGACCCTAATCATAATAAGCACGGAAATCATACACTAGCACTTCACAAATAGTGTTTGGATACTCTCATCTCTCGGGTGTTATAAACCTATACAACTACATTTGAAATGGAATAAAATCACTCACTACCTGTCATAGCAAATAGAATACCATAGGCTTGGGAGAGGATCAATTACTCCTCCACTAGGCGTAAGCACCTAAGATAAACTATCAAAGAGGGCTTTCCAAAGGGTTGTAATGTAAGGTGTAGGGATATGATAAACACGGTTTGGTTGGAATAAAGGGTATTTTACTGGTGGCAAGTTAATTATCATGATCAAATACATGTACTATACAATATTGCTAAGCCAAGACTCGACTCAACTTAAGCTAAAACCGAAATAACAAAAACATAAACTATCATAAAAAGAAACGGGATGGTAGTCCGTATGTTTTTTCTACTTCTCTTTTTCTCTTTTTACATGGGATCATTAGAATTCGCTCATGCATTAAATACAACCATAATAACCTAGTACGCATTGGTTCATGTTTCTTAAGACGTTCAAGCAAGTTACCGTATAGGAGGTTAGCCAGTTTTCTTAAGCCTAACATCGATAAACAATCATCCAATACAATTAAGAACACACCAACAACCAATAATCAATAGTTAGGTTTCATTAGATCTAAGCAAACACAAGATAAACCTAGCCTAGCATGTTAATTGAAAGACAAGCATAAGATATAATTAACCAACACATAGACATATTGATTAATTTGAAGGGAGACTTATCTTTAATTGAACATGGAAGAATCAAGGGTGAAAAACCCTTGAAAAAGCTGATAAAATTGTCTAGGGTTTGTTCCCAAAAAGTTGCACACCAATGAATGAAAAATAGAAAAGTATATATAGAAAATACATTCTAACGGCGTCAGGTTATAGGTTCTGACGCCGTCAGCTCGCCGCTATTAGGGTTCTCGGATCACCTAGATCCATCTCTGACGCCGTCACGTACAAAACTTAGCTGGGCCGTCTCTCTTTAACTTAACACCTGACGGCCTAGGATCCATAATACCTGACGCCGTCAGGTGTTATTTTCACATTTTCTTCTTAGGGCGTCACGTATAGTCAGAATCCACTCCTTTGTCTTGGTTGGCTGACGGCGTCACCTTGTGACTCTGACG
>LBNU01022345.1:0-32936 GCA_014162995.1 Artemisia annua
AGATCATTCGTTTCGGGGACTTAGAAGAATTATCAGGATTCGCGACATGTGTTAAGGATGCCTTTAGACTTTGTAGTATGTCTTATAAGTTTCATTTCCTGGAGTTATCACTTTCTTTTAAACTTCGATCCTTGATTCATTTGGCATTCGTTTAGATGCCTTTTGTTCGTTCGGAGATTCGCGTATGTATGAATCCTACGTGTTCGACACATTTTATGACTTTTCCTTGCTTTCGATTCTTTCTTCATTGTTGATTTTTGACCTTACCTATTCTACCCCTATGACTGTTTTGTGACTTTTCATCCTGTATATTCGATTTTTCTGATGCGTTCTGGAGATATCTGGAGACGATTTTGTTGAGCTAATCTGTTTACGTTGGAGATGTTCGATTCGATATTATTCTGGATTTAGATTTTTTTTTGCCTGATTATTATGCTGATGACGACTGTAATTTTATGTTTGTCACCTTTGACGTTCTTTGAAGTTCATATTCTACACCATGATTCTTAACCTGATAATCGTTTATGACCACCTTGTTCTAAAACTCGTGCGTTGATTTCCTTACTGCTGTGAAGATACTTCTCTGATGAAACTCGCCTCGAGAGTTATTCGATTTGTTGGGAACGTTCGTTGTGTATCTTTGTGTGTTTTTGTTTTATTCGTGGAGGAGAATGATGATGGTATTTATTGTTGGAAGCTGAATCGTGCCTTATTTTCTGAACGGAACGGGATATTATTAGAAATTTCTTTTCGTATTCGTTGTGATCTCTATGAACGTCGTAATGCTAATTGTATTGGCTACCACTACGACTATTCCTATGAAATTGATAAATCGTGCCTTTCATGAATACTTGGACAAATTGTCATAGAATGACATATTAGGGTGTTCAGAGATGAAAGAGAAACAAGAGACTCATCTTCGTTTTCGGTGTTGAATTTCTACGATGGAAGGGAGCAGTTTGAAGTGAACGGTCTTATCAACTCTATTCATCTTAGTTGTACTAATATGTATAGAGTCTTGAAGCAGGAGCTAGACGGGATGGTATGAAGATGGTGGTGACTACATTGGAGATTTCCACGCACAGGAGGAAGGACAACACGAGTGGAATTACAGTGGAGCATTGACTAGGACGGCTTGCTTGGAAGATGGGCAGAGATTTCTCCTGGCCGAAGATCATTCAAGCTGCATGGTTCACCTACAATGATCATGATAGAGAATCGCATTTTGGTTCACGCTTCCGGAAGAAGAATAGAAGAGTTAGACGTTTCGGCAATTGAGGAAGTTTTGTTCGCGACGCGTTAGTTTTTGGATTCATTCTTATCCGTACGATTGATTCTACCTATTCTGTTATGCCTTCTGATACGTTTTGATACTCTGATTTGTGATTGTGATCGTCAGTACGAATTTATTATCCATCTCTTTATGAGGCTTTTGATACGTTTGATGATTCGATTTATGTTCTTTGACTTTGGCAAGTTCCTTCGTTCGTTCAGAATTTGGTAGGAGTTGATGAGATTTATCGTTTAGTACTATCTCCGTATTTGCTTTGTAGGTATATGTGCTTCGTATATCTCTTTGTGAGATTTCAACTATCATCTGTCATCTGTCATCTGCTATGCATTTGCCTCGCATTCGTTGGATCAGATTTGTTGCGAATTGTGTTCTGTGGAGAGCCTGGGGCTATCCTTGTGGTCTGGATCGAGTCATGAGAAAAATTTCTGTTTGTGAAGATTCTTTTGGAAGAACCTCCCCGAGTGTGAAGTCAATTGTGACGATCTTTTGTGATGCTACATCTCTGTTTAACTTTTGAGACGTCAATTTCGCGGACGAAATTTTTTTTTAGAGGGGAAGAATTGTAAAACCCTAAAATCCGTTTCTTCCAAAATTCCCATATAATTTGAATTTTTGTGAACATAACCTAAGTATTGGGAACTAAACATAAGTAGAACTTTAATACTTGAAGAACTACGGAATGCATAATCTATAACTTGTGAATAACATAAAATCGACCCAATATTATTTGTATGCTAACCTATCACACCTTTAAGGGTTCTTAAGGAACCACAAAACTCTAACTCAAATATATTTAATATTTCGCGACTCTAACCTTGTGAACACTGTACATAATTCTAAACTAATAACTTAAGCTTTCATGGAGTCGACTAAACCTATGCTATAAATAAAACATCACACGTACATAAAAGGAGAAGAGCATTTCATTTTGTGTACATATATGGGGGCCAAACATATTAAAAGCTGTACATAATATTATCACATTGAAAGGTAGGATTATATTTGAAAACTTTATAAGGAATTGGTCAGCTAACTGCTCCCCAAAGACTCGGCCATGTTTCCCTTATATTCACCCATTCCTTGCTCATTCCTCCCAACCGAATATTCACTATTTCACTCTCACAAAAAACCTAATACAACAAATGGCGGCTGGTACTATCTTCCATTTTCTGTTCGAACAAAAAGGTACAAGATAGGGTTGCGATCATGGTCGACTTTGGAGGCTCCAAGGTGGCATTTAATCGTGGGCTTGGTGGTGAGTGTGGACGTGGTTCTGTTGTTTTCGAATGGGGTTTTGATCGCGGGTTGAAACTGATTCGAATAGGGTGGTTTTGGTTTGCGTTCGGCTGGTTCGAGAATGGTGTTTGAATCGTGGTTCTTGCTTTCTATTCTCATAACACGCATCTAGGGTAACAACTCACTAACTTTGTTCAATTCATCTTTTCCTGGTCGACTATTATTTTCTGTTGCAAATCGGTTTTATAATCGCATGCATGATCACATAAAATCGTAACAAAACCCAAAAAAAAATAATGATTGATATAACATGTATAATCGACCACATATTCTGTTGATAAAACCCCACATAAATCGGTTTGACATAATCAATTTCTTATAACTCGACATGCCTCACTTTCCCTATTCAAAACATTTTGGTATCTAGCATGTATATACAGTATTTTATGTTGGTATCTAGCATATACAGTTATCATGTTTCATAGAAATGCATCGTTATTAATTTATAGATGTCTAAACATGAAAGTTTGATAACAGTGTTGTTATAATTTTGTTCAGCATGTCCTTATCTCATTTTCTAATCAATATCAAGTTTTTCATAATTTTACATTCATGCATGTGCATGCCTATTTGATATCGTAAATACTCATAAGTCTAATTAGTAGTAAGTCTTAAAGTATTGATCACGTCATAAGTGTGCCCAAGTTTAAAATGGTGACACCAGTGGTCTAGTACGTTTTGTGAAAATACATGAGAATATACCAATAAAGAGTAGTTTTCATACAATTAAGTTTCGTCGTCAAACGCATAAAACTATATAACAAATGCTCACCAATAAGTAATAATTACTTAATTCTTGTAGACTATCGTAACGAGGCATGTACATATGTATGTGGCGTGTTCAAATATGAGAGTAGTGTGGGTATTCGCGTGTAAATTATATTTTGGGTCGTCATGGTCTAAATTAATGTTGAGAATANTTTGACCCATAAACCTGGACATATATGTCAACTTTATTCTCTTTTGGGGATTTTCGAATCGGTTGTCGCGTAAACTTCTAAGCTGGTCTTTTGAGTCCTTATGAGCTCCTTTAAAACATGATCTAGAATCTGAAGATAAAACCTAAATAATAAAGAGAGGCGTATATATTTATTCTGTGGGTAAGAGCATGGTTTGGTGTGATTTTATGTGAATACGTATATGTAGTGTTTTGTTATTCGAATATCGAACATGCATGTATAATGAGATGCACAACTGAGTAAAATAAGTGAAAGAAATGTGTGTAAAGCTTAAATTATGCTACTGTCATTAGTGTATTATATGTGAAGATAATATCATGCGAAAACATATATGTAAAAGAGAACCGTACGAATTTCGTTAATAAATATAATGAGTTGTGCATGCATGGCTGTGACAAATTTTAGATATTTCGGTTTATAAAATGGGAAATAGTATTGAATTTTTTTTATTAGAAATAAAGAAGAGTGCATGCATGTATAATAAATCTATTATGAAATCATGAATTAAACATGTTTATTCGACTTATCTTTAATCAACAAAAAGGGATATTTGTTCGGCTAATTTAGGTAACAAAAAGGGTGTGTGTTGCGGCTTATTTAAACAACAAGAGAAGTATTTGTTTTGGCATATTTTAACAAGAGGGTGTCATGGACTTGTTGTTTTTAAAATAATAAAAATCTTGGGTCGTCGCGGCATAAATATTAAGATTGTGGGTACGCTAATAAATTATATAATGACGGGGTCCAAAAATATTATCTTAATATTAATTTATTAAACTAACCTTTAAATTAATTTATTTGACTTTTAATATTTAATTTTGATAATTTACATTTTAGACCCTAAACTTATAATATTGATATTTTAAGACCCGAACTATTATATTGGTCATTTTAAACCTTATTTAATCGTCAATAATAACCTCAAGGTATTAAAGTACTAATTCGGGAAAGTTACTAAATATGAAAACTTACTAAGTATGAAAAGTTACTATATTTGGCAAGTTACTAAAAATGGAAAGTTCTAAAAATAGAAAGAAACCTAAAATGAGTAATCTAATTTAAAATGAGCTTATGAATAATAATAAGACGATCATTAATTCGTGTAGATTCGCTGAAGAAGGAGTAACTTCCTATCCTTGTTTCTGATATGGGTTCATTTGCGGTTTGAGGTACAGATATTCTATCCCTTTTCAGTAGGGACTTCTCATGACTTTCTCTTTGATCCTTGACTTTGCTATGATTCCTTTCGATATGAGCCATTGCTATGATCCCTTTTGCTTCGATCCATGTGATATGATTCGTTGATATGATTCCTTTGATATGATTCTATGATTTGATATCAGTATGCTATTCGTTTGCTATGATATGATTCAGTTCAGTTTGATATGTTCTGTTGGATATGATATGATGTTGGATATGATATGATTTGTTCTGTTCTTATGCCCGAGTTTTTATTCTACTCATGGAGGTACCATGGGCGTGTCATCGAAGCACCGATGGCATGACACTTTCTGTGGAGGTGTGATTGATCCACGGCGTCCCCATTTTGTCGGATATATTATGTGATCACTTGGATATTATGATATGTATGGTTTGCTTTGTAGGGGGGGCGTATGGATGCATCCTAGGTATGTCGGATTTTGTGTAGGGTGAATGTGAGTGTGTGCTTACACTTCTTCACGTTGGAGGCTCGCGACTCCATTTGGTACTTAGAGGTCTCCCCTCTTTGTGCATGCAGGATTTGTCGGATATGTGATTATATGGTAGGAGACCTATTCGAGTATCTCGTTAGGTCGGCTCGTGGCTTTCCTATGTTTCTTATGTCTATTCGAGTATCTCGTTAGACGCATCTTTGTTGATACGTACTCTTTGATTCTTACTACTATCTGATTATGCTTGCACTTGATATCTTTATGATGCTTCATTAAGTGGAATTATGATATTTGTTCAGTTGATCGTTGCTCTCTTATTCATTTGACAGATGATATTCCTTTCAGCATAAGCTTATGATTTCCTATTTCTTATATTTATATACGTTTCGATTATTCGTTTTGTTATATATCTGTTCACTGGGCTTTTTAGCCGCATTTCTTTTTCTGCGGCAGGTTTCTTAGGTTGGACGCTGGGTTTGAGTGAAGAGTGCTATAGAGATTTAGTTGACTACCCCATGGACTAGAAGCCCATTACATCTGGACTAGTTTCGGACTTGGATTAGCTTAGACTTTGTTTAGTTGTACTTTCCTTTCTTTATAGTTTTAGTATTCCTTTGTACTTTGAGATTTTTCCCTTGTAACCTTTTTTTTTAGTCTTCCGCTTGCGTTGTATGCTTTGTATGCTTTGATACGTCACCATAATGTGGCGCTCCGGACCCATGTCGGGTTGGGGTGTTACACCCAGAGAGTATAGGTTTCTGAGAGACTTTCAGTCTCTTTGGCCCTGAAAGTGTTGAACTCAAGTTTCAGGTCCATGACTCTGTTTTCCTTGGTATGTGAGGGACCTTCATAGCTATAAACCAAGTCAGTCCACGTCTGTTGGGCAGTAGGACAATTTATGACTGATTCCATTACATCGTCAGGAAGACATGATATAATGATGCATTTTAGGCGTTGGTCTTGGTTGACCACCCTCCTCTCATTATAGTCCACTGACCTTCAGGTTTAACTAAACCTTCAACAGTTTTTGGGATATATGGACCTTCATTAATGAGCTTAATGTAATAAGGTTCCATCCCATTCAGGTAGCAAAGCATTCGCTTTTTCCACTTGTTAAATTTACCAACTTCAAGTCGGGGAGCAGTAGCAGAGTAGCTTCCTCCCTTTTTATCGACTAGTTGCGGTACATCATTTTCAGCCATTTTGGGATCTTGATTTTAAAAACTTTGAGCATTCTGTGGTTTCGAAGAAAGTTTTATAAACCAGATGCTCTGATACCACTTGTTGGTCCCGTTTACACGGTTAAATCAACTAGAAAGTTAATCTAAGACATGTATTATGGATTAATGATGTAATGAAGTTCTTTGATAAAAAGGATATAAGAATAAAACGTAAAAGCAAATAGACACAATATTTTTCAACGTTTAATTCTTATTAGAAATGAATCAAAGAATTATACCCAAGTGTTTGCGGAATAAACACTTGGGATTGAAATGACAAGTGTGGTGTATTTCTCCTCACTAAACTTAAGCTAAGCTTAAGTGACAACTAAGGTACAATCGAGCTATCCCGAGTACAAGTATGTTCTTTGGAGGAGAAAAGGGTTTGTGAATGTCTAAGCATTAATTACACGAACTTGTTGAAGCTTCAGTGGGAGTTGCAATTTTCTTGTTTTGTTTAGTACTGGGGTTTTTCAGGATCGTTGTGCCGAGTCCCACCTTCTCCTTGGGAGAGTGTTGAGAGTAGACAAGAGGTCCTATGTTAGAACAAGGTTCAGCTCCCTGAAGCACTTTCAGTGGTGGTAAAGGAGTTTGGGGTATTGATTCAGATTCACTGACATCATCAGCACTGCTGGCATTGTCAGTGACTCCGAGTAACTCCTTAATGGCCTGACTTTCAGGCATCAAGATCTTTCCTGTGTCAAAATTAGGCATATTGCCTTCAGGACTGGGTCTGTCAATCCAGTCCTTTGACTTAGGATTCATCTCTTTTGCAAGGAATGTGCCAGCAGGAAAGAAATTCCTTTGACTTGGAGTCCCTTCAGAGGATTCAGGAAGTTGATCCTCTCCTATTACCTTCCTTTTGGTACTAGGGATGAGACTGACAGTTTCATAGACTCTAGGATTTTTCTTGGTCCAACTTTCTATGACATCTTTTTCTTTCTTAAGTTCTTCTTGAAGAGCATGGTTTTGTTTTACAAGTTCAGTATTTTGAATTTGAAGTGTAACATTTTCAAGCTTAGCTTGTTTTAAAATAAGAAGTTCATCCCTACACTTATTTAATTCATATGTGAGTTTATTAAACTTTGAAAACAGGTTCAATCTTTGCTCTTCAACATACTTAAGATCAACATTGATATAGTTCATATAAGATTGCCAATCTGATTCATCATCCATAGAAAGTAAAATGTTTACCTTTTTCAAGGTGATGTTGACCCATTCTCCATTTCTGGCACTGCTTTTGCCAACTGCAAGCTTGTTGTCATCTGAGAGTGCCATTAGTGCACTGACATGAACTTCTTCTTCCTCTGAAGATACTTCTTCCTCATCCCAGTCATATGTCTCAGCAACCAGCCCTTTGTTTTTGTTCTGAGTAGGTTTGCTAGCTTGAGGAGACTGAGAGTTTGAGGGAGCAGCTTCAAGAAGGGCAAGCTTGGCTTTTGCTTTCCTATATTTTGCTTCAAAATCTTTTTGAGAACTTTTCTCTGTGTGATTTTGAAAGTATTGAGGAGACTGAAACATTTTGGGTTGAAATTTGCCAGTCCCTGAGGGGTGATTTCCTGAAAACTTGTATGATGGTTCTGAAAGAGTTTTTGAGAAACAATCTTTAGCAAAATGGCCTCTTTTACCACATTTGTAACATTCAACATTATCAGTTGGTTTTGCATTTGAAAAAGTTTTGTTTCTTTTGATAAAACGTTTTGAGTTAGCAAGGAGAGCTCTTTCTTGAAATTCATTTTGTAAATCTTTCAAATACTCCTCACTATCTCTTTCATCAGGCTCATCATCTGAGTTTTCTTGATAGTCCTGCACAATACCATTAGAATAGAAAGCAGTAGATATGGGTGAAGCAGTCAGGGTCTTTTTCATTTCATGAGCTTTCTTAGTCTCAGGGTATCTCCTTGAGATTAAGTTGTCCTCATAGAGGTATTTTCCAAAGATTTCAGGAAGCTCAAGATTTTGAAGGTTATTAGCATTTCTCATACCCTGAGAGAAGTTTAACCATCTCTCAGGGAGACTGTTGACAAAGCCAACATTGATTTCATGCTTAGACAAGGTGACACCATCATTGGTCAGTTCATTTAGGAGGGTCTTATAGCGGGTATAGGTTTCTGAGAGACTTTCAGTGTCTTTGGCCCTGAAAGTATTGAACTCAAGTTTCAGGTCCATGACCCTGTTTTCCTTGGTATCTGAGGGACCTTCATAGCTATAAACCAAGTCAGTCCAAGTCTGCTGGGCAGTAGGACAGTTTATGACTGATTCCATTATATCGTCAGGAAGACATGATATAATGATGCATTTTAGGCGTTGGTCTTGGTTGACCACCCTCCTCTCATCTATAGTCCACTGACCTTCAGGTTTAACTAAACCTTCAGCTGTTTTTGGGATATATGGACCTTCATTAATAAGCTTAATGTAATAAGGTTCCATCCCGTTCAAATAGCAAAGCATTCGCTTCTTCCATTTGTTAAATTTACCAACTTCAAGTCGGGGAGCAGTAGCAGAGTAGCTTCCTCCCTTTTTATCGACTAGTTGGGGTACATCATTATCGGCCATTTTGGGATCTTGATTTTAAAAACTTTGAGCACTCTGTGGTTTTAAGAAAGTTTTATAAACCAGAGGCTCTGATACCACTTGTTGGTCCCTTTTACCCAGTTAAGTTAACTATGAAGTTAATCTAACCGTGCATTATGGCATAATGATGTAGTGAGGTTCTTTGATAAAACAAGATATAAGAATAAAACGTAAATCAAAACACAAGGTAATTTTCAACGTTTAATTCTTATTAGAAATGAATCAAAGAATTATACCCAAGTGTTTTGCGGAATAAACACTTGGGATTGAAATGACAAGTATGGTGTGTTTCTCCTCACTAAACTTAAGCTAAGCTTAAGTGACAACTAAGGTACAATCGAGCTATCTCGAGTACAAGTATGTTCTTTGGAGGAGAAAAGGGTTTGTGAATGTCTAAGCATTAATTGCACAAACTTAACCTTTTCTCCTCTTTATGATCCTATTTATACACAAGTATAATACATACTATTGTCCAATGGATTAAAGACTTCTAAAGATAAATCTTTAGAAGATCTTGTTCACTGTTGAAGGCAACCCATATTGGGTTAGAAGACAGATAAACCTTTTTAGGATTAGGTTGGATTGTAGCCAAATAAGGAAAGTTTGACTTATAAAGCGATAAAGCACTTTATTGGGACAGTTCAAACTTTCCCTCCCAATCCCGCCTATTCTTCAGTCTTCAGGTAGCTTTCTTCAGTCTTCATAGTTGGTGAGGAGACTTGGGGATTCAGTGAGCTATTGTCATCGCTCACTGAATCCATCATCTTCTTCTTTGGCTTAGATGCCACTCACTGAGAGTCCGCCTCACTGAATGGAAAACCTTTCTTCATTAGGCTTGTTCTAAGCATCCTGAAGATGACTCACTGAGTGACTGTTCACTCAATGACTTGATTACGTTTAAGGGAGTTTAACACTTGGGTTATTTTATGTTCAAATCCTAGCTAAGGGAAGCTTGGGGAATTTCAGTGACCCAACAAATGGTCTCTACGTCAATGTCACATCACCATTCAATACACCATCATCGATCATCTCCACTTTGTAACCATTCGTCACCTAAGAAATTACAAGTCAAACGATGACATTTTCGACAAAAAACGAACAAAACAGAACAAGAAACAGATTAAATCAGGGAATTAACAGCTTTCTTAAGTCAGTTTCTTTGCGTGTGTGTTGAGAAGCCATGATTGTTTGTATCTTCAATATTTAAGTGAAATAAGTGTAGGTTTTTGTTCTTTTTGAATGGGGTTTTCTTGGTGGGAGATAATAAACCCTTTGATACACAACACTTCTAGGACTCACTAAAGAATCGTGTAGAAGGAAACAATAGACTTGGAACCCAATGAAAGAAGAAATGAATTCGAAAGTGTTATTGTTAGTTTTGGCGGGGAATATGGTTGAAGGTTAAATGGTAGTTATAATGGAATGAAAGGATAACAGAATCAAGAGAAAGAGAATTTTATTCAATCCAAAAGCTTATCAAATGAATTACAAGAGTAAACTATTTATAAAGGGGTTTTGGTGCCAAATTAGTTAAGAGTGTGAAGGTAAGTTGTGAGAGAGATCACGTGCACCTCACAAGACCGGTTCAAACCGTGCATATGCACCTCACGTGCCACACTACTATCCCAAACACTCTTACTCATGTCAATCCATCCCCCTTAAACTGTTCTTGTCCTCAAGAACAAGGTAGAAATGAGTTAAAACTAGTTAACAGCTTTTTCTGCCCACAATAAGCTTCAACTGCCATTTGACTTTCTTGTCTGACTTTGACTATTTTTGACTTTTGCTTTGGATCTCAAGCATCTAAGAAAAAAAAAACTGAGGTGACACTTTCAAAACCTTTAATCCAACACACAAGTCAAAGTGGTTGGTTTTCCCTGCCAAAGTCTTACTTTTATTAACCAGGTCAGTGTCTTGAAGTACTGGTCTAGTTCATGTACTAGTTCAGGACATAAGCTTTGTTTTACGAACTCAGTATCAACCACTGGATTAAACGCTTCTACCAACACATCTTTAAACTCCGTCCTAGCTCCTGAAACTAACACGCCAATAACAGAATTCCATCTTCGTAAAACACCCCCAAAAGCATCAGTCCAGCAATCCTTCTTCTTAATCCAAACACCCCCAAAAACAGCTATTGGTAAATCCAAACGCCCCTTCACTCTGTCCAAAAAACTTTAAACAAGTCTTTTTCCCTTTGGGCCATTTCCATATGTCAAATGTCTCACCTATACCAACATATTCGTAAGCACAAACACCTCCCAAAATCAGTCCTTCAACACACACTTCTTTTTACATTTGACTTTGCATCAGATGCTTTCCTACAATCACTAAAACCGTGTTTGGTGACCTCATCAAGCTCAACTATTGCACGCTGAACTTGAGTGTTTATCATTACAAAATTTCCCACAACTGATGATTCTACCATGCTACTTTTCATTTCATCATATAGAGCATATGTACCTTCATTATTAGGAACTTGAAGATGGTTGTATTTCAGATCATTCCAACTCCAGTCCCATTCAGTGATTTACTGTACCAACCCACTGATAATGGTCGCGCTCAGTTAAGACCTTGCCCATGTTTTTTCTTGATTTTTCCCGCCGCCATGGACGAGCCATGTTCCCTTTTCGTTTGTCCAACCACCATGGATAACCCACAAAATCACATACCACAAAATCATTATTTTCACTTTTCAAATCATCAACAGATACAAAATCAACATTTTCATTCGTAAAACTTACTCTATACTGTTTCCTTTTCTTTTTCAACCATTTTCATGTATCAAATATTGAATGATCAAAAGTTGCATCGTTATCTGTTACCACCATACCTTCATAACAAGAATCCAAACTATTTAAAACCCTTCTTTTTATGTTGATAACTCCATTATCTTCCACTTCTTCTTGACTATCCAGGTTATATGTGACAACAAAATCGAAATCTCCATTCTTACTATACTTTTTCTCCAACCCATCAACACCATAACCTAAATCAATTGAAGCCCTTCTATTGTCATTCTCTTTAACGTCGTCATCAGAATCATCAAAACCAACTATCTTTTCCTCTTGAATTCCCAGCACACCATATTCTTTCTCTTCTTGAATTTTCATAACACAAACCTTAGTCTTCTGAAAGATTGGTGTCGTTAACACTAAACTAGCACCATTACTCTCATATTCTGTTCTTAAACCATTACTGACTATTACCTCTGATCTAGGGGTTAGGGACTTATGTAGACCATCATTTGATTGACATAGTGAAGAAATACTTGAACCATTACCTGTTATCTCTTCCTGTTCTTTTCCTTTTCCACCTTCCTTCCGAAAATCATCACCACCCAACAAGCCAATGTTGTTATCAATCACCCCATTTGCATCATCTAAGTTTATTTCCTTACCATTATCATCTTCTTCACAAGGTTCATCAAGAACAATCAACTCCACACATTTTGTTCATCACCATTTGCACTTTCTTCACAACACTCATAATACCCTTCTGACTCACTGTTATTTTCTTCCCTTCCTCGTGAATGATTAGATTCCCAGATTGAATTAGCCCAAAAGTATGCAGCATTAAGTGTTTTCACGTTGAAAATTCGAATCAGTCTTTTGATTTCTCGTTGTAAGCCCCAAATGAATATATGAACAGCAAACAATATAATTCATCCCAACCCTCTCTACTAGCGAAAGAAACAAAGGCATCATAATACTCAATAATCGAGCCTTCTTGTTTAGGAAGTTTTTCTGTTGGCTTTTTATCGAACACTTTGTATGCACCAGTTATACCATTACCAATTCTACTACCTTTACTGTTACCTTTCTCACCTTTGTTTACATTTGCACCTAACTGTTCCTTTGCTGAAACACCATAACCCAAATCAAATGAACTTCTTCTGTTGTTATTGATTTCACTTAATTCTTTAGAATGTGAACTAAGAAGTAATGGTGGATTCGTTTTTACATTGATTAGACGGTAGGATTTTTTCTTCCAACTTTGCCAAACGATATGCATCTGAGATGGTTTTGGGTGGTAAAAATCTATGCTCATATGTAATTTCAGATGGTAACCCCTACCAAAAATAGTTAACTAGATACCGTTCCTTCAAACCCTCATTGATAAAAGCTGAATTAAATGATTCATAATACTCCGTAACCGTACCATATAGACAATTCAGCAAACACCATAGCTACAACCGCCATTGATGACCTTTAAAAGTACTTGACAAAAGTAACTGAATTCACAACCCAACAAGAATTTGACTAAAGTGACTGTTTCTTGACCCAAATTGAACAAGAATCGACCAAGAATTTAACCTGTAATAACAAACTTCGCCGGAAAGATAACTGACTCGTCGAAAAAGTAACTAACTCGTCAGAATTCTTTGGGAAAAAAAATGATATGAGTTTCCAGGAAAATACACAACACTTTTAGGACTCACTAAAGAATCGTGTAGAAGGCAACAATAGACTTGGAACTCAATGAAATAAGAAATGAATTCGAAAGTGTTATTGTTAGTTTTGGCGGGAAATATGGTTGAATGTTAAATGGTAGTTATAATGGAATGAAAGGATAAGAGAATCAAGAGAAAGAGAATTTTATTCAATCCAAAAGCTTATCAAATGAATGACAAGAGTAATCTATTTATAAAGGGGTTTTGGCGCCAAAGCAGTTAAGAGTATGAAGGTAAGTTGTGGGAGAGATCACGTGCACCTCACATGACCGGTTCAAACCGTGCATGTGCACCTCACGTGCCACACTACTATCCCAAACACTCTTACTCATGTCACCCTTGATGAAATGGTGCGCTATTCAATATGCAAAAGTTGATAACTATTCAATCTGGGTAAAATGCATAATGAATAAATGGTCATTTAGTATGTTAGTCTCATTATTAACAACAACAACAACAACAACAACAACAACAACAACAACAGCAAAACCCAATCCTGCCAAACAGGCAGGGTATGGGGGAGGTAGAATGTAGACAGCTCATACCCCTACCCCAGGATAAACCCGGAGGTAGAGAGACTGCTTCCAATGAGACCTCCGGCAAGTGCAGGTGTGTGGGTAAGGGGAAAAANAAAAAAAAAAAAAAAAC
Organism: Artemisia annua; assembly: GCA_014162995.1. NCBI lineage: Eukaryota > Viridiplantae > Streptophyta > Magnoliopsida > Asterales > Asteraceae > Artemisia > Artemisia annua. The sequence continues at coordinate 14,097 of LBNU01022345.1, forward strand.
CAGAGAACAAAAGCAGCAACAGGCAAAGAGAGCATGTAAAGCGGGCAAACACACAAGCAAGCAAAGACGCAAACAAAAACCAAAAACAAAACAAAGAACCAAAGCACCAAGAAAGCAACACAGAGCAAAGCAGGGCAACGCACGGGGCCTAAAGCAAAGGCAAAGCAAAAGCAAAAACCAAAAGCAAAGGCAACGCAAGGGACCTAAAGCTAAGCACCGGAAACAAAAACAAAAGGGCAAGGCAACAAAGAGATGCCTAGAAACCTAATGCCAAAACTACCTAAACCCCCGAAACACCGAGTCTGCACTAACCGCAGATCCTAATTCTATCTCTCCCACACCTTCCTATCTGAGGTCATGTCCTCGGACAAGAGAAGCTCCTCCAAGTCGAGGTTAAGTCTATCCTCCCACCTGAGTTTAGGCCTACCCCTCTTTCTCACCCCATCAACTACTAGCGCTTCGACTCTTCTCACTGGCGCTGATTGTGGCCTCCTCCTGACGTGACCGAACCACCTCAACCTTCCTTCTCTCATCTTCGCGATAATAGTCTCAACCTCAAGTTTAGCTCTGAAAACTCCGTTTGGAATCATGTCAAGCAAGGTTTTACCACATGTCCACCTTAGTCTCATTATTAATTATGTACAAAAATGTCAAAAAATAACATGCAAGTTCGTCTAATTTATTGCTAGCAAGAGCATAAGGCACAGTTTGAGTTATAAGTATGTTTTATAGCAACAAGTGCATGTCATGTTAGCTTTTTTACCTATCACACAAGTCATATAACATAATACAAAAACCTCTCTAATAACATGGAATTATAGGTAGACCAGGGCCCCAAAAATAAAAAATACAAACAAAGCACATACAAAAAAAATCAAAAAATGAAATAAATGGAAAGTACAGATGGCATGCGCCATCTCCATGGCGCATATGCTTATAAAATATACACCGTTGTTATGATTAGACACCGTTGATATGTAGGAGCGAAAGTGTAGTAATTAAGAAGTTGTGTAGCTGTAGTGATGCTAAGAGATCGAACTATATAGTTGTTGCTAACTTACAACCATGAAGTACATTGTTGGTAGTAATGATCTTATAATAGGTGATTAAGAGTTGATGGGATTTAAGATGAATCACAAGAGAGTGGTGGTGGAATGTGAAGACTCGTCAATTTGAGAGACAACGAGTGTTCATGTTATAGCGGGATGAGAAGTGTTGATAAACGTTGTGTGGGTACATGACGACAAGTGCGATAAAAAGCGGGACGACTAATACAAATGTAAAGATTTCAAGACGTGCATACGAATCCTGGAATGAAGATTAATTAGTTTTGTAGTTATAGATATATGGTGGTTGCACTAAGGATTCAAGTACTTCCAAAAATATTCGCAAACTACTTCACAAACCAGATATTATATATAGACAATATTACAGAGATGGGACTACACGCTCAGCCGATCTCCTTACATACATACACCAACATACATAGATTGGTTTAGCTGTAACAAAGTAGTACATTTATAATTCAAATAAAGTTTAAAACGATATACAACAAAATGAAGATTGTGGGAGGATTCCAATTGCAATACATCACATTTGATCATTAATTAGTATCATGGGACATGCACAACGATGGGGCTTCTCACCTGATGAACTCCATCGTCCCATGTCAAAGCACCCGAAACAATTGGTGCATCTAGCACCCCTAAAATTGCTTGCACAGACAACTTAAAAGACAGTTTTTGCCCAATTTCTTTAAATTGAAGCACATCCGGCTCAACTACTATTTGTAAGCCACTAACAGGAGGTTGAGTTATCATACCTGTATATGTCGATGTTGCAGAACCAACGTTCGTAACTGTCCTATTGAAGCTAACACGTATGGGTTGTGTACGAAAAGCAGAAATGAAAAAGGTTGGATAATTTAGATCCTTGGTTTGCTCCATGAGCTGAGAGCAGCTACTAGTGTTACACCCAGAGATGCTAATAATATCTTCGGTGCTATAACCTGCTTGGCACAGAAAAGATACATAGTCGATCTCGCCAGCATCATATACTAGACCAGGTCTCAAAGCTTTCATTGGATCTAGATATCCAGCTCCATATGCAAATTCCGCGTCTGTGTTGACCAGGGCACTCATAGGAGAAGCTGCAGTCAATTTTGTAAAAAAAGTTATTTAAACACCTTACTAACATGCATTGTGTATATTACTATTTTTTTTTCTATGTTTGATTGTCTCCAGAATTGCGATATATATTTAAGGCTGATAAGTTACCTGTTGTCATGAGAGCTGATTTAATGGCTGCAGGAGACCATGATGGGTTAAATGTTTTGATATATGCAGCTATACCGCTAACATGTGGGCAGGCCATTGATGTCCCTGATATCATATTGAAAGGCACTACTCTGCTGTCTCCTTCGACTCGGGTAATCGGAGATACAGGTGGCCATGCTGCTAGAATTTTTACCCCAGGAGCTGTTAGATCCGGCTGCAGCAAATGAAAACTGGTTATTGATCGACTATTGCTTATTTAGTGGACGTGCGAGGACTTGGTTTTATATCACCATATAGCAAAAGTTATCCACATTTGTGAACTTCTAATGATTTACCTTGAGGATACTTTTATATATGGGATTCGGACCTCTTGATGAGAAAGAGGCTACATAAGGGGCTGACGCATTCTTGACATCTTCACTCTTCATTATAACTGCGGTTGCATTTCTGAAATGAAGCGTCATGCTCATCAATTTCTGACTAATTATTAATAAAGAAGTGGTGTTATTAAGGAAACTCATGTTTGTTTACCTTGTTGATCGTATGTATCTAAAAATACTTCTTGTTTGATCGGGTTTTACAACACTAACAGGAAAAGTATAAGAATTGATCAATTCAAAAAACGGTCCGGCGTCTGTCATGATACACCCAACGGCGCCAGCCAACATTACACCTTCTCCAGTGGTTCTCCTATCACATAATACTATTTTACCCTTTACTAAATTCTTGTCCAATGAGTCACTGTCGCATAACCTATATATGTTCCATAATATGGCCATAAAAAACACAGAAGATTAACAATCAACGTACTTAAAGGATACATTTATATTGAAAAATCTTCTTTACCTGGATCTCGAGCTATTGAAACCAGCTGTGATATTAGGAGCATCTCCAGCGTAAATTAAAGGATACATTTTGTCAAGTTTAAAAGGGTTTGTTGAAAATCCCTGTGACAAAATGAAAAAATTAGATGTTGAAACACTAAATGTGATACCAAGATATTTTAGGAAAGTTTAAATTTACATATATAGTACTCACATTAACAACCAGACCATTGCCTAGTCTTACTGGAGTGATTAAATCTGTGTTTTTACCGCCAGCAGCAATCGAAAGAACCCATGGAGCGACACTGCTTATGGTCTGTGGCCTGGGCCCATCGTTACTAGCAGATTGTACAGTCAATATCCCATTTTTCATGGCATGAAAGGCACCGATAGAAGAACCATCTTCGAAAATTTCAGTGGCAAATGGGTTGCCACCGGAATAAGTTATTATGTCGACATCATCAGCAACGGCGGCTTCAAAAGCTGACAATACATCAGCATCTTGACAAGAACCATTATCCCCCCAACATGCCTTATAGACTGCAATTCTGGCCCTTGGGACACCCCCTCGAGCTGTTCCCGTGTGGAGGCCTAGTAGATTTGCATTCCTGACTATGTTTCCAGCAGCCGTTGATGCCGTGTGGGTCCCATGACCATGAGAGTCTCTTGGTGATTGAAAGTCTTGAGGACCGTATCTTCCATCTCCCTTGAAGTATCGAGCTCCAATTATTTTGCTGTATTTGGATTTTCAATATTTAGTTCTAGCTAGTTGATATAATGACAAAATTATGGATTATAATATGTATGTATAAGCAAATGTAAGAATTGATTACTTATTGCAAGAGAAATTTCCTTCACATATGCCCTTCCATTTAGGCGGAGGAGGACCATATCCCAAGTCAGTGAAACTAGGTGATTCCGGCCAAATTCCGGTGTCAATAACTCCTATGATGATGTCACTTTCAGTCGCTGATCTGTTTACTGTAAGTGGGAACCCTAAGAAGTCCCATGAACTTGTTGTTGCCAATTTGTTGTTTCTACTTGGAAACACGGAAACAACACCATCCATCCCTGTGTATCAAATAATAAAGTTCAGGGTGGATTCATATGAACAGCTTGTATAGTACATGGATACTTAGCTTGGCATACCTTTCAAATTTTTAGCTTCTTCTTCAGTGAGTCTTGCCGAAAATCCATGGAAGCTTTTAGTGTATCTTTGAAGCAAATGTTTTTCCGCGTCCCTGCAAAAATAAAGTGTTATGCAAGAAGTTTAACTAATTGGTTGTGTTTCTTAAAAGAACATATTCTCTTAACGGCACTTGCATTATTAGAACTAGTACAAAATAGAGATTAAGATGAAGTGACTAGTGACCTGCCAATAACTTGTTTTAGCATGCTCAAATGCAGTGAGGATGCAGAGGTATGATCTTGAGTGTTGTGGCCCATATACACTACATATACCTGCATAATATGCCAAGATCGAAAACTTTAGGCGACATATCCCAGTCATTCTACACGGAATGGAATACAATTATTAACATACATTTCTATTGTCATCAGGATCGGCCTGAATTGAACTGGCAGACAGAAGTAGCAAAACGAAGCATAAATTTGAAAAGAATAAGAGTTGGTTTGTCATTGCACGTATAACTTAGCTTGATAAGTTCTTATTGAACACATTCATATATGTTATCTATATATATATATATACACACACAAACTGGTCTTGAATTGTAATTAGTGTATAATGGTGGAAAAGGTCCATGCATGCGTTTGAAATAGCAAGATGCATATAGCTATATGGTCAATATATGTCATTTTCGTTTGATAAATTCTCATAATTTACGTGTTTAGTTTATTCTTTAAATAGAAAGGATTAGGCCCAGTAATTATTTCTTATATTAATAGGGAAATAATATATTGGTAAGAAAACATACGTACTAGCTAGAAATAGAAGCTGCACGCTTCGTTTTTCTTTTAAAAATTCATTTAACTGGATAGTGTTTCTATTAGAAAAAGTAGAAACCCGTCTCAGAAGTTAGTAATCCAAAAGTAGCATGCTCGTAGCAACAAATTTGTTCTCATATGACGAAGCCACGAAGGCAAATATGAATGCATAATTATCTTTATCTTTTTAATGGAAACGATTAGACACCGCAAAGTTAACTAATAACTACTAACTGACTGCAAAAGAATGACTGCCTCACAAATATTATAACACCTTTTCTTTGCCTTTTGAAACATATACGTAAACCATGCAGACATGTAAAGTAGAATGAAAATATGTACCATTCAAAAATATAAAAAAGCAAGAAAATTATATTAATTTCACGGCAATATTACAATGAAGTGATGTTTATAAAAATTTAAACAATGTTACTTTATTTTTATGCTTTAATTATCAATCATATTCGTATAATGTTTTCTTATAAACCTGGACATTTATACTCTCACTATCATATTAAGCTAGGTACATTGGTCCAAAATCATGTTTGGCACCTTCAAATAAGATCATCTTATTCTTGTATATGTTCAGGTAAAATACAAGATTTATTCGGGCTATCTCTATTTTGGCGGGTTAGACCGTTAGGGACTTAGGGTGTTCGCTTTTTCTTTTTGGGTAACCATGGTTTTTGACCTTTTGACCAACTAATCCACGGGGTTTGAACCTACCGCCAAACAAAAATTATGATCAACATCTATTTCTTCGATCTATATAAGATGGTAAATAATGTGGCAACTTCCTTTGACTAATGTGTGAATGCATCGTTATAGGTTCATCATGGGTCCCTTTCGTTATAGTAAAATACTGTCTAGTTGATGAATTAGATAACACGTCCTTATAATAAAATCGATTATCTTGTCATTAAGTAGTAAAAGATATTTATATACTAATTTTATGTTGAAGAGTTCTTTGACATAGTTGATTAATAGTTGAGAAACTGAGAATCATGCAAATATGTAACTCATCTACATGAAGTAGTCTAAATCACCAATCGATTCAACAACTACTGTAATATAAATCTAATAAATTTGAATGATATAGTCTAAATTGCATCAACAACTATTATAATTCTGTATGTCTAGATTACAAGTTATACTTACTAGTCACTTAAACCACCAAAACCACAATCATCACCACCTTCGTTGCCGTCGCCTCAATTCAGTAGTCTTCCAAGATTCTGTTTCTACTTACGAGGATCAATGTACGAGTAGACACATGTCTTTTGAAACCGAGTTTGAAAACAATTTTTTTTAATCTTCTTGGACATGTGTAGCATGTAGGTTCTTAATATATCATGTCAATTAATTTTATATGGATTTAAGGCATTGTGTTGCTCCATAGATAGTTTTTCATATCGTTTTAATACAAGATTTTCACGTTACTGATAATAAATAGTTAACATACATAATCAAGATGGTGTGGCAACTTGCATTGCATGATATGAGCATTGTCTGGAACTTCAATATCTTATAACATCTAAGTCCTTTTAAATTTTTGATTTACTTATGTACGCGTGTCATAAAACACCCGAGACTATTCTAAACATACAAAATGCATAATAGTAATTACAATTACAAACATAGGCAACTCAAACCATGATAATATGATAAAGGAACATACATGTTATTAAAGTCATAAGCTGTTCAATGAATCAGATTTACGGGCTAATGATGCTATGATGACTTGTAGCTTGTGCATCGTAAGTTGTTCAATGAATCAGATTTTCCACTAATGTACATCATCAGATCAGTTTATAAATCGAGAATAAGATGTTCTCTTCTGTTCTTGTCTTTGTGCAGCTATCAAATCAGTATATACAAAACAAACTAGCCAACAAAACTGAATGCATTTACGGGTCAACACGACCCGCAGCAAATGCCTCATCTCCAGAACTAGTACTTGCAGCTGTTGCTTCATTTCCGGAACCCGAAGCCCTTGACTCATATCCTGGACCGACAGCCTGTACCTCACTTCCAGAACCCGCACTTGATCTTACATTTGGAACCACTCCTGCATCTTTAGGCTTCGCATGTTTTTGAGAGTGCTCTTTGCAATCCAAAGGTACAACCACCAATGCACGATCATGCAAGAATCCCAAAAGATTAGTGTCAATATGATATATAAAAATTAAAGCACAGAACGGGAATCAAGCCCATCCACTAACACGGGAAGTTTTAAGTTTGACCTCAAAAGTCAAAGTTTGCTTACTTTGTTATTGTTATAAGTTCTATATCAATTTACATATACACCTAACTTATCCTAATACGGAGTAGGAAAAAGAAATCGATAGTATGTGAGTTTATGTAAACTATCGAGTACCTTTGACTTTTGCTTCATAAGCAGCTGTATTATTAATGAAAAGAACTGCAGCATCTGAGTTCATGGGATCATCAGGATTAGGTTCCCACAAAAGTGTGGAAGATAGTGGTCAAAAATCAAGACCAAGTCTGTCAAAAATACACATTTTGACCATTTGTCATTATTTTTAAAACAAAGGAAAAGTAATTGTGAATTGTGACAGTCAAAAACTCGATATATTGCTTTCTTATGAGAAACTAAATTAGTATCTTACTATAATCGGGGTTCCAGTTATGATCATCAAGCACATCTAAGCACACCACACCATGCCTGGAAATAGTATGTGGAAAATATCAGACATTCAAATAGGGGAGTTTATTTTCCTCAGAAAAAAATGGTCATAAAATATCAGTCTAAAGTCACAATAAAACACTTACTCAGATCGAATATTTGGATGGTAAATTGGGGTATCGAAAGAGCTCAATGGAGCCTTTAGGGGATAATCCACTGGAAGATCGAGCATTACCTTCCTCACGGTAAGGAGCTGCTTATTCATGACAAAATCCGAGAAATTAAAAAGTAAGTAAAATCTAGAAACGGTAAGTCATTCCATAATAAGATCCATTAAGCTTATGATTTGACTATCAAAGTCAAATCCATCAGTGATTTCGTAACTTCGTAACTGAAGTAGCAAGAAACAAAAAGTATATATACTTATAAACAAGATCCTAGTTCAAATTTATTTGAGCTGTTTCAATCCTATTTGACTTTTTTGAGCTGTTTCTTTTTAGCAGATTCTTTTACCCATTTGATCCGTTAAATACAAAAACACAACAGAAATAGACCCGTTCAGAGTAAACGGGTCAAATCTTCGAAGGTATACAAAGCGGCACAAGGAAACAGATGTGCATGTTAAACTGACTATTGCTACTTCAGATGTTAATAGTTAGCTTTTAGAAGCAAAGTGCCAAAGTGGTAAATGACTGGTAATAAAACTGCTAAAATGTATTAAGATCTTGCGTTTTGATTTCGCTCAGTCTGTGATGCGGCGCATCTGCAAATGGTGGGATGTGGAATGGAACCTTGGGTGTCTTTTCAAGATTGGATCTCCTGGCTTGTTTCTAATCGTCTTTCGTCCAAATTGTTAAAAATGTTGGAAGGAGTTTTTTGGGTTGCTTGTGGTCTATTTGGAACTTCAGGAACCATACCATTTTTGACGTCAATCCTCCTAGGCGCTTGATGATTTTTGATAATATTGTGTCTTATTCCTTCAATTGGTGTCATAGTCGTTGTAATAGGAAATTTTCATGGGATGATTGGCTTAAAAATCCCCATTTAATTACCTTGTAATGTTTTTTTTTCTAGCTCCTTGCTAGTTAATAAAATTTGCCGTTCAAAAAAATAAATAAATAAATAAAAATATTTAGCTTGGATCAATGTCATTTTATTAAAAGAATTAACCAGGAACTAAATTTACCTAAAGATGTATAGTTACAATAAGTAACTTTTCTAGATTAAACGATTCATGGAGATATACGCTTTAAAAATTTTACTTCAGGTAATACATTTACCCATTTGACCCGTTAAATTTCTAAAAAGACATTCATTCAATCCAAACTTACCCAATGATTGTTATAACCGTTCCTCCCAATCAAAAACACCTTTACCATAGCGATTAGAACAACTTATTTTGCAAAAATATGGCGTTCAGTCACGAGTTAAATTTCTTAATGCAAACAACCCAAACAATCCGTAAAAATTAATGCACTGTTTAATTCCCCCATTAAAATTTGCAATATATGGTGTTATTATCATAGTAACCAAAAGTAGCAAAACCACCAGAAGAGAGCTCGGTATGGCAACCGAACAACACATTCGACACCAAAGGGACGAGTAACGGCGCCATTTGTGCACCGTTGCACATCATGCGCCATAGGGCATTTAGCCATTTGAATAACATACGCCTTTTTTTTGTTTTTTTATTTTTTTATTATTTTTTATATACATTTTTTTAGTGGGTGGGTATTTTTTTGTGAGACTCTATAAGTTTTATTGGTTTTTTTTGTTCAGGAGGGGGTTTTATTTGTTGGTGTGCTATTGAGAGAGAATGAGGTGACAGACAAATAATGTGTTATTCGTCTTCCCCACCTTGCACTCTAATATACCCCTTCCATGTACAATCAAACATAAACAAAAACTTTTACTTTTTCTCGTTTTCGGTCGACACTAGAGTAATAATCTATTTAAAATTAAGAAAAACCGAGCAACTTTAATGAAAAGACAATTGATTAGTTACATCATCTAGCATTTACATGTGCCTTGTTCGGGGAGAAAAAGATGGACCCAGGAGCAGTTTTGTTGCTTCCATCATTTTCAATATCTTAAGCTTGTAAATTGTTTGGTTTGACTCTAAAGACAAAGCAACACATATTTTCATAACCAAAGAAGAAGATCCAAATCCAATACATCGTAACGTCTTAAATTGGATTACCCTCAATCACCTTTATGTCAAGTTATAAAATTTATTCTTAAATAATCAATGGTGCAAGTAAATTTACAAAAACAATATATACAGTTACATTAATAGCATGTCTTATTGTCTTGGACGTATTTTAACCTGTTTGATCAATTTGACTTATTTCTTCTCAACTAATGATTCTACCCAATTAACCCATTAAATACAAAAATACAACTAAACCGAGCCGTTAATTACGAAAGCACAATGAAACCAACCCATTAATTAACAACGGGTCAAAATGGCCAGCGTTCCTTATTCTTTACCAAACGTTGATCATAAAGGGAACAATGTGAACTGACTATGAGGAAAACAAGTGTACAATCAACGAACACTGAATCAAAAACTTAAACACAACCACATTATATAACGTCATATTTGAATTCTATCCAGAAACAGAAAATAAATTCAATGGGGTTTACAGAAATTACTATCTGGATGTCCATTGAAAAACGAATAGAATACTTCAACAGTACTCATTGATCATCTCCACTTCTTAACCATTTATCACCCTGACATTACAAACCTGGGCCCAGCTGCTACATCTTGTTCTCCTCCTATGCATAATTAAACAATAGAAAGTAATTAGTACTGTAATGCATCCAAATATTACATATCTTGAAACTTGTTTACGTTTTAACTCTCGTGAAAATACTATCAAGGTGTTATTGTGTAAGTTTACTTACATATGATATAGTTGATGAACAAGTTATACACATCTGATATTACTAACCAAAAATATATATTAATTCCATGAAAACTAGTAGCAACTTTATACTGAGGGAAGTTAAACCTCGTAAAACAATGATAACTTACTTGGAATTCCAGAGCCATCTTAAGCTGTTCCAAAATTTCTTTCGATGTTGGCCGTTTTTCTCTGTCTTCATGTAAGCACTTGTAGGCAATCGTTTGAAATGTAGTCAACGATTTCGGCACAATGTGTTCCTTTATAGCCTCAAACACCAACTCATCCTGTTTGTTTTCTTTAAATATCTGTCTAATGAAATTTGGTAGAGACTGACCCTTTTGTTTGTGGATTGCGTACATTGGTCTCCCATACATGATCTCAAAAAGGACCACACCGAATGAATAAATATCGGATTCTATTGTTAAGAATCCCGATTTTTCATATAATGGGTCTATGTAGCCTCTTGTGCCACAAGGATGATCGATAGTATAGTCGGTTTTCTCATTTATTGTACTTATTAAGGAAAGCCCAAAATCTGCAACTTTTGCCTTCCAATCATCGAATAACAAAATGTTAGCAGCTTTGATATCCCTATGTATCACCATCTCTTTTCCTTGAACACCTCCATGAAGAAAAGCCAAACCGCTTGCAACATCTATGCAAATCTGAAGTCGCATCCTCCATGAAAGTTTGTCATCATTCAGATACTTATCCAGACTTCCTCTAGGTGCATATTCATAAACAATTACTCTTTCATGTTTTTCGTTGCTATAACCTACAAGGCCAATGACATTCTCATGCTTAAACTCGTAAAGAATCTGCAGTTCATCGTAATATTGTTTCTCTCCTTGACCACCTCGTGTATCCAACCGCTTTGCGACAATAATACGATTTCCATTATCAAGTCCATGTGCTACCTCTCCCTTGTATACCCTTCCAAAACCTCCTCCTCCAATAACATTCTCGTTACAGAAGTCTTTTGTGGCCAATTTAATGTCTTCGAATGGCATTCTAAGAGGGTCTTTGTGGTTTTCCTGTGAATCATGATATACTTGTTAAAATATATTTGCATGTAATAATAGTAATTTTTTGTATAATAAGAGAAAAATGTTTTGCGTAAATCCATCATTTTATATACTAATAGGAGATCTCAATTTTAAAATCGAACCCTCCTACTCATTAGTGAAAGTCAAAATTGGCTTCTATTTGGTCAAATAAACAAAAAAAAATTCAAGAAAATTAATATTGAAAAAAACACATGTGTCGATTTTGTAAAATAAAAAACAAAAAATAAAAAAGTGATTATTAAAACTTTAGTGGTTTAATTTTAAATAAATTATTAAATGTTGTTGAGGGTAAATTATCAATTTCTATGTTCTTAATAACTATAAGAAAGAAACAAATACCCTACACTTTTACCCTGAGACTTTATATTTTACATTAATACAACATTATGTTGTTATTTAACATTATTATCAGTATAGATTAAGTTTATTTTTTATTATTTTTAAAGAAGAGTGGATTAATTACCAACATTGATGGATAAATAGAACACAAGACATAAATATTTGAATATGTACGTATTGACGTCTTACCTGAAACGATAATGCTCTCTTCAGTTCCTTAATAACCGTTTCCATCGAGGGACGTTCGTTTTGCGTTTCTGCCAAACACTGGTATGCAACTTTTAAAAATACCTCCAACGAATCTTCGTTGGGACCTTTACATAAGAATGAATTATTTTCAATGTTATCCTCCTTAATTGTAGGAAGCATGTCCTCTTTTATTTTTTCCTTATCCATCCATTTTTGTATTAAGGATTCGTCAGAACGATTCCAGTAAATTTTGCCAGAAAGGATTCCTAACATAAATGCTCCAAAACTATGTACATCTGATTTTATTGTCAACTTATCTGTCTTATCATATTCAGGATCCGTGTAAAGATTCTCCATCTGATAATTAGCGCCATCATCTTGATTCGGAAGCAGGAATATCGCGTTTTCAAGTCCAACAATCATTGCCTGACCGTTATCATTCAACACAATCGTCTGAACTCTTATATAACTGTGAATTACCCTCTTTTGGTCTTCCATCTTACTATGTAGGTAATCTAATCCATGTGCTATATCAACACAGATTTCCAAACTTTTTTTCCACGTAAGTGTACAGTCGAACAAACAATCCTCAATGTAATTACCAGATACATACTCAAAGACAAGAAATGTTTCAGGACCTTCATCACAAAATCCCAAAAAAGATTCTATGTTTCGATGCTCACAATTGCTAAGTGTTTCAATCATGTTTTGTAACACGTGTTCTTCGAAACGATTCTGTGTTATTTTAACAGTGTATTTTTTTTTTGGTAGTACACCTGTATTCATCCCCTCCATTAAGGAAAGATACATTTTATCAAAACACTCTAGTTCAGTTACGTAAAAATGAGTTTTAGAGCCCTCGATATTGAATTTCTTGTAGAAATTATCGGTAGCCAACACAATGTGTTCGAGTCTAATCCTCAAGTGATCAAACTTCTTTACCTGCAGCATTAATGTGATAAAGGGATGAGCTGCAGCTTATACTTGATTTGCAAGAAGAATGAGATAGATACAGCAAATAAATTTTGTCATTGGTATTACTTTGATTATTTTGTCTAGGAGTTTCCGTAATTTATTCGAGTTAACTAATTGTATGATAGAATTAGAATGAGAGAGTAGTGCTATTTATACCTAAAACACAATCCTAATGCATATTGCTATTATTATCTTTTCAAAGTTCCAAATAACTATTGCAGTATTGCTATGAGTAGGGATCCAGTGAGAAGAAAACTTAAAATGAGAAGGATGAGAAATAATTATAACCACACATTTGAGATGCATCGAGTTGAATTAGATGTATGTCTATTCATTTAGATGCGTCCCAATTAGTTTCGAAAGTGTTTTTGAAGTGAACACGATGCAAAGTAGTACTAACAACAAATTTGACCCGCAGTAGACAAAAAATACATAGAATTCGCCTAACTTGATGAAATGCATATAATATATGTATATGCATCTAATTTCTTGCTAAAAAATATATTAGGGTGCATCTAAAAGATTAGAGATGCATCTAATTCAAGTTAATGCATCTCTAATGTGTGGCTATAGTTATTTCTCATTCTTCTCATTTTAAGTCTTCTTCTCATTTGATCCTAACCAGTATTGTTATTATTATCTTACAAAATATATGTGGAAAAGACTTATTTTTTTAGAAAAACAAGAGTTAATTGACCTAAGCTCGAGATAACTCGTATTTTATACATATTAGTATTAGTACGCTCGTTATCATATGTTTTAGATAGTGAGAAAAGTTCAATACGAAACAACATTTATCTAAAAAAACAAATAACAAGATCTCAACCATCCATCTATTTTAAATCTAAAGGTCTAGATTAATCCTCCTTTTAATATAATTAATTACTGAAGGGTACTTTTGTAATATCATTCCAAACAAAACACTTTCAGTTAAAGGGTCGGTCCTCATTTACTCATTCCACAAAAATATCATTTACTCCGTCCACTCACACTCACCCAAGCAAAAATATCAATATATAATCATCGTAAATAGTTGACCACCGGAGGTACGAACTCTACGATTGACTTGAGTCAAACAACTTAGATCAAGTAATCAACTGTCACGTCGCTGTTGAACCTCCATCTACGCCGCCGTTGCACCGCCACCTACCGCTACATCGCCACCAGGAATTACTAACTCTACAATCACGAGTAAAATTTTGCAATCCTTTTGATTAGTATATATTTTGTTCATGTGTTCAAGTTCATTATTTTAGTTTGTTAAATGGCTTATCAAGTGTTTGTTGAATTGCCTATAATGTGTTTGTAAAAATTCCTCTTCAAATTGGATTATTATTTAAATATATTGTCTGCTATGAAGTGTTTGTTAAAAGTTCTTTTAGTTTTTGGTGACTTGATTTGAATACAAGAGAATACGCCTACTAGTAGAAATATGGTGTTTCGAGCACAATTTATTTGGCAGCCCTATATGAGTATATTCAATTCGATATGGTAACAATTATAAATGGAATTTTGTATATTAATGTAAAAATGGATGTGCGTTGGTGCTATACACGTTTCCAAACTCTCTTTATATCAGGTATGGCCATTCGTTGTGTATAGATGATAAAAATCACTCTGATTTTGTGCTTTTTGGTATGTTTATGGAAGATGAATGCATAATGCATGATGCTAATAGATAGATTGTTACCTCACATTTGATGGTAAAGCAACATGAGTTTCGGTAATTATCTCAAGATCGATAAAATGGATGGAAGGTTGACCTGTAAATTTTAGTTAAGGTACTTCATATATGACGTTTTGCATGGATTCATACCTTAGTTAGCATGTGTAGACATAAGGTTTAAAAATAGTTGTTAGGGATTGAAGCCTTGGAATCTATGTAGATGCTAATAATCTTTAGAGTTGCGTTCTGTTTATATGAAAGTTGACGACTGAAGTTTTGATGTCGTGTGTTACTTCTACAGATTTGTCGTAGTGTTCCATATACACTCACAATAGCAAAGAAGGATCTAGATGATGAAGAAGAAGGCAGGAATAATGAATCCCATGTGATGCATCAAAGAATTCCATGGGATCCACAATGAATCCCTTGAGATTCATACAGAATCCCATAGGATTTATACAGAATCCCATGAGATTTACACAGATTACCCATGTGATGTTCAATCAAAAGTTCAATGGGTTATGTGAATCAGATGAGATGATTTAAGATGTACGAAATATTTGATGTAAAATAATGGTTGATGTGGATCTTTGAGACTCGGTGTCGAAGTGAGGTCGAAAGTTGCAGGTTGCAAAGAAAGAAGAAGAAAAAGTTAGAATGGGAAAGAAGACTTTTCTTTTATTGGGAAAATAAGTTCTTGTTTGTTTCTGTAAAAAATAGTATTTTTAAAATGGAATAGTACATGTACTATAAATATTAATAATAAAATACTAACTTTTCTTGATAACGTTTTAAAAAACTAGCGGGTTTAAAAAAAAGGAGGGTACGACATTGTTAGTAATTTGAAAAATAAAAACAGTAAAATTACTAAGCATAAATGTGTATATGTTTAAATTACAAAGATTGAAAGACAAAGACAAAAAAACTAGGTAGTAATATTTGTTTAGTTTTTTTTAATGTTGTGTATATTTTTCTGAAGACAATTTTTCATATACTAAAATACTAAAAAAATTCCCATGTGATGCGCCAAAGAATCTCATGGGATTCACAATGAATCCCTTGGGATTCATACTAACTCTCATGTGATTTTGTACGTACATTTTATATAAAGCAAAATGAAAATCCCATGGGATTTATACAGAATCCCGTGTGATTCTCTCTGATCCCTTACGATTCATATAGAATCTCATCAGAATCCCATGGGATTCTGTATGAATCACATAAAAGATACTCGTCAAGTATCTTTATGGAACACATGGGATCCAAACTTTTTAATAAAGAGATTCCAAGAGCTCATTTCAACAATTATATAAAAAACATCTACCTTTAAAAAGCGGTGACATAAAAGTATAAAACAGTGATTTACTCATATTTACAAATCACTTGTGATTTTTTAAAAATAACAAATCATAAGTGCTTTTTTTACGAATCCCGTGGGATTTTTTTACGAATCTTGTGGATTTTTTTTTATGAATCCCGTGGGATTTTTCTGGATGGAAATTTTGAAAAAAAAAAAAAACTTCGTCTTTTTACGAATCCCGTGGGATTTTTCTGGATTGAAATTTTGAAAAGAAAAGTTCGTCTTTTTACGAATCCCGCGGGATTTTTCTGGATGGAAATTTTGAAAAAAAAATCGTCTTTTTACGAATCCCATGGGATTTCTTATGAATCCCGTGGGATTTTTCTGGACAGAAACTTTGAAAAAAAAAAGTTTGTCGAAAGTATATAATAATGCATACCTATAGAAACATGTTATGCATAATGGAAATTCATTAATATGATCGGCCTTTAAATGCTATTGGATGATTCGTGATTACGTTATTTATAAATGCGCATTTATTATAATAGTTGATTGAGTATTTGAGTTTAAATGACAAATATATGTTATGAACATGATAATGATAACGTAGTATTTTATGCTATGCATGCTGTATTAAGTAGAGGCACTTTATTTTGCATACTCTAATTTTGGTGCATATCAATGGACAAATCTTCACCATTCATCTAGTTTGATCTAATGGTGGGGATTAACCTAAGATTAAATGGGAAACATAAGTCCATGTTTTTTTTCTTTGTCTTTTTGTCTTTTTGTCTTTTTATTATTCATTTTTTTCCTTTCTTTCTTTCCTTGTTTTTCTTTCTTTTTTTTTTTTGCGTCTTTTTTTTCACGCTTTTATAGTTTTTTTGTTTCTTTTTCTTTTTTTTCTTTTTTTTGTTTCTTTTTTCTTTTGGTTCTTTTTTTTTTCTTTTTCTTGGTGTCTTTTTTTTACACGCTTCTTTTTTCTTTTTTTGTTATAATTCACTATTTTTTTTCCTAATAAACGTTTTATTTCGCTTTCATACATTTTCGTCTATTTTAATACGTTTTCGTCCGTTTTCATACGTTTTTGTCCGTTTTCATACGTTTTCATCCGCTTTCTTATGTTTTATTTCGTTTTCATACGTTTTCGTCCGTTTTCTTTCGTTTTCGTCCATTTTTCAAATGTTTTTGTCCTTTTCATACATGTTTTTACACTTTCATACGTTTTCTTCCATTTTCATACATTTTCGTTCGTTTTCTTACGTTTTCGTTCATTTTTTCATTCGTTTTCTTCCGTTTTTAAATGTTTTTGGCAATTTTCATACGTTTTCATATGTTTCTAAATATCACAAGTGATATTCTGAATATCACAAATTATATTCTGAATATCACAAGTGATATTCTGTGATATTCAGAATATCACAATTGATATTCTATGATATTGAGAATATCACAAGCGATTTTCTATGATATGCAGAATATCACAAGTGATACTATGAGTACCACAAATGATATTCTGGATATCATAAGTAATATTTTGTGATATTCAGAGTATCACAAGTGATATTCTGAATATCATAAGTGATTTTCTGAATTTGAGAAGTGATATTCAACAAATGTTTGTAACATGAAAACCACATGTGATATTCAGAAAATCACAAATGATAGATATTCAGAAAATCACAATTGATATTTAGAATATCACCATTGATATTCAGAAAAACACAAGTGATATTCTGAATATCAATTGTGATATTCAGAAACGTTTTCGTCCGTTTTCATCCGTAATCTTTCGTTTTCGTTCATTTTCATACGTTTTTGTCCGTTTTCATACGTGTTTTTACGCTTTTATACGTTTTCGTCTATTTTTCTTACGTTTCTAAATATCACAAGTGATTTCAGAATATCACAAGTGATATTCAGTGATTCTAGAATATCACTTGTGATTTTCTGAATATCACTTGTCATATTATGAATAGCACTTTTGATTTTCTTATGTTTTCGTCTGTTTTCATACTTCGTCCGTGTTCATACGTATTAGTCCATTTTTTTACGTTTTCGTCCGTTTTTATACGTTTTCGAATATCACAAATGATATTCAGAATATCAATTGTGTCTTTGTGAATATCAATGGTGATATTCTAAATATCACTTGTGATTTTCTGAATATCACTTGTGATTTTCATGTTACAAAAACATTTGTTGAAGATCACTTGTCAAATTCAGAAGATCACTTATGATATTCAGAATATCACTTGTGATACTTTGAATATCACAGAATATTACTTATAATATCCAGAATATCATTTGTGGAACTTATAGTATCACTTGTGATATTCTCCATATCACAGAAAATCACTTGTGATATTCAGAATATCACTTGTGATATTCAGAATATCACTTGTGATATTCTAAGTATCACTTGTGATATTCTGAATATCATGGAAATATCACTTGTGATATTCAGAATATAACTTGTGATATTTAGAATATCAATTGTGATATTCAGAAAATCACAGTGATTTTTTGTGATTTTCTTATGTTTTCGTCCGTTTTCATACGTATTAGTCCATTTTTTTACGTTTTCGTCCGTTTTTATACGTTTCCGAATATCACAAATGATATTCAGAATATCACTTGTGTTTTTCTGAATATCAATGGTGATATTCCAAATATCACTTGTGATTTTCTGAATATC
>LBNU01022345.1:33226-48507 GCA_014162995.1 Artemisia annua
TATCACTTGTGATATTCTGAGTATCACTTGTGATATTCTGAATATCATAGAAATATCACTTGTGATATTCAGAATATAACTTGTGATATTTAGAATATAAATTGTGATATTCAGAAAATCACAGTGATTTTTTGTGATTTTCTTATGTTTTCGTCCGTTTTCGTACGTATTAGTCCATTTTTTTTACGTTTTCGTCCGTTTTTATACGTTTTCGAATATCACAAATGATATTCAGAATATCACTTGTGTTTTTATGAATATCAATGGTGATATTCCAAATATCATTTGTGATTTTCTGAATATCACTTGTAATTTTCATGTTACAAAACATTTGTTGAAAATCACTTGTCAAATTCAGAAAAATCACTTATGATATTCAGAATATCACTTGTGATACTTTGTATATCACAGAATATTACTTATAATATCCAGAATATCATTTGTGGTACTCATAGTATCACTTGTGATATTCTCCATATCACAGAAAATCACTTGTGATATTCAGAATATCACAGGATATCACTTGTGATATTCTGAATATCACAGGATATCACTTGTGATATTCAGAATATAACTTGTGATATTTAGAATAACACTTGTGATATTAACAAGTGATTTTCTGTGATTTTCTTCTGTTTTCGTCCGTTTTCATATGTATTAGTCCTTTTTATGTTTTCGTCCGTTTTTATACATTTTCGAAAATCACAAATGATATTCAAAATATGACTTGTGTTTTCTTGAATATCAATGGTGACATTCTAAATATCACTTGTGATTTTCATGTTACAAAACATTTGTTGAAAATCACTTGTCAAATTCAGAAAATCACTTATAATATTCAGAATATCACTTGTGATACTTTGAATATCACAAAATATTACTTATAATATCCAGAATATCATTTGTGGTACTCATAGTATCACTTGTGATATTCTCCATATCATAGAAAATCACTTGTGATATTCTGAATATCACTTGTGATAATCTGAATATCACAGAATCACTTGTGATATTCAGAATATAACTTGTGATATTCAGAATATAGCTTGTGATATTCTGAATATCACGGAAATATCGCTTGTGATATTCAGAATATAACTTGTGATATTTACAATAATTTGTGATATTAAGAAAATCACAAGTGATTTTTTGTGATTTTCTTATGTTTTCGTCCGTTTTCATACTTCGTCCGGTTTCATACGTATTAGTCCATTGTTTTACGTTTTCGTCCGTTTTTATACGTTTCCAAATATCACAAATGATATTCAGAATATCACTTGTATTTTTCTGAATATCAATGGTGATATTCTAAATATCACTTGTGATTTTCATGTTACAAAACATTTGTTGAAAATCACTTGTCAAACTCAGAAAATCACTTATGATATTCAGAATATCACTTGTGATACTTTGTATATCACAGAATAGTACTTATAATATCCAGAATATCATTTGTGGTACTCATAGTATCAGTTGTGATATTCTCCAAATCACAGAAAATCACTTGTAATATTCAGAATATCACTTGTGATATTCAGAATATCACAGAATATCACTTGTGATATTCAGAATATCACAGAATATCACTTGTGATATTCACAAGTGATTTTCTTTATTTTCTTATGTTTTCGTCCGTTTTCAAACGTATTAGTCCATTTTTTTTATGTTTTCGTCCGTTTTTATACGTTTCCGAATATCACAAATGATATTCAGAATATCACTTGTGTTTTTCTGAATATCAATGGTGATATTCTAAATATCACTTGTGATTTTCTGAATATCTTGTGATTTTCTGAATATCACTTGTGATGTTACAAAACATTTGTTGAAAATCACTTGTCAAATTCAGAAAATCACTTATAATATTCAGAATATCACTTGTGATACTTTGAATATCACAGAATATTACTTATAATATCCAGAATATCATTTGTGGTACTCATAGTATCACTTGTGATATTCTTCATATCACATAAAATCACTTGTGATATTCAGAATATCACTTGTGATATTCTGAATATAACTTGTGATATTTAGAATATCACAGAATATCACTTGTGATATTCAGAATATAATTTGTGATATTCAAAATATCACTTGTGATATTTAGAAACATATAAACGTCTGAAATTGCCAAAAATATTTAAAAACGAACGAAGACAAATGAAAAAACGGACAAAAACGTAAGAAAACGTATGAAAGAGTAAAAACATGTATGAAAAAGACAAAAACGTTTGAAAAATGAACGAAAACGAAAGAAAACGGATGAAAACGAACGAAAACGTATGAAAACGAACGAAAACGTAAGAAAACGGACGAATATGTATGAAAACGAACAAAAACGTATGAAAGCGTAAAAACACGTTTGAAAACGGACGAAGACGTATGAAAAATGGACGAAAACGAAAGAAAACGGACGAAAATGTATTAAGACGAACGAAAACGTATGAAAACTGACGAAAACGTAGGAAAACAAACAAAAATGTAAGAAAACGTATGAAAACAGACGTTAACGGGCGAAAACGTAAGAAAGCGGACGAAAACGTCTGAAAACGGACAAAAACGTATGAAAACGGACGAAAACGTAAGAAAACGGGCGAAAATATATGAAAACGGGCGAAAACGTACGAAAACAAACAAAAACGTATGAAAACGTATGAAAATAGATGAAAATGTATAAAAGCCAAAAAAACGTTTATTAGGAAAAAAAAACGTTTATTAGGAAAAAAAACGTGAATTAGAACGAAAAAAAAGAAAAAAAAAAAGAAGCATGTAAAAAAAAAAAGAAAAAAAGAAGTGTGTAAAAAAACACACAAAAAAAAACAAAAAATAAATAAAAAAATAAATAAATAAAGAAAAAAAAAGCTATGTAGCGTGAAAAAAAAGGCACAAAAAAAAAAAGAAAGAAAAAAAAAAGAAATAAAGAAAGAAAAAAAGAATAATAAAAAAGACAAGAAGACAAAGAAAAAGGGGAAAAAAACATGGACTTATGTTTTCCCATTTAAATCTTAGCTTAATCCTTACCATTAGATCAAACTAGATGGATGGTGGGGATTTGTCCCTTGGTATGCACCAAAATAAGAGTATTCATTTGAATTTTCCTCGTATTAAGTAATAGGATTAAGAGATAATAACATGTTAAACCATAAATAATGGAACTTCATTTGTTAAAATTATATCTTAACTACTTGTAATGAAAAAATGGTCAAGTGAAATGTTAGTTTTTTCAACATGGTCAAATGAGAGAGAAAAGTGAAATGTAACTAATATTCTTATTAAAACATTCTAATACTTAAAAGTACAATGATTTATTCACATTGTACAACCAATTAAAAGCATATCTACCAAATTAAATACAACCAATTAAAACACTACTTACTAAAAAGTACAATAAAATATTCATAATGTACAATTTAAACAAGCTACAACATAATCCAAATAAAATAATTAATCACACTATTTAATGTTATTTTTAAAACATCCTAAAATGAAAAGAACATGTTATTATACATATCATACAAATTATTAAAACACACAAAGCTTCATACAACCTAACAAGTTGAAGGTACATATAGTTTTGAAAATCGGACGGGACCAACCTTCAACCGGGAACCGGTGTTGCCACCGGTTCGGCTAACCAATAAAAGACATCCGAAAACGAACCAGAGAGGACCCGTTGAAACATATACAAACTGGTGAATCATGTCTCATCGAGATCTATTTCTCTGGTTAATCGTCAAAGGGTACCCGAACGAAAAACTGAAAAGTGAAAAGTTTAAACTAAAAAAGGAAATGTTGAAAACATATATTTCAAAAGGAAACTATTAATACAAATCGAAAATCGGGTTGACGCGGTTTGATTCGACCCTTTTTTCGATCAGAACGGTTCAACCGGTTGAACCACCCTGGTCGAACCGGATTCCAAATCTTCAAACTTTTATTATTTTCGTTTATAACCTATAAACTTTTCTTTATCAATAAACTATCTGTCGCTATAAAATCTCGTTGCTATGCACGGGTACTCGTCTAGTTTTAAATAAAGAACTTATGATATCGGTTAACTTTAAACTACAATTGCCATATGTGCTTTGAATTTATATGAGATATTAGATTGACAAGCAAAATATAGTAACAAATATGGTCACTTATTTTTTCATCAAAAATTTAAAAAAAGTAAAAAATGATCACTTTCTACATTTAAAAAAAAATAAATATCCTGCAAATGATAAATCGTTAAGCAACAAAAACTACACCATTGTGGCGAACTTGTTTTTTCGACTTTTGTTTTAGTGTTAAAATTTGCGTCACGAAAAATCACATGTGATTTGTACGTTAGAAATCACATGTGTCACGTGTGTTTTTATAAATCACATGTGATTTTTATAGACGTAAGTTTTAACACTCACAAAAAAGTCGAAAAAAACTTCGTCAAAAGTATATAGAAGTGTCCCTCTATAAAAAGATAATTTAATTCTCGTCGTGATAGTATGATTTCTTTTCGTGTGACGACTAACGGTTTGTAAAAATGTTTAATTTTTTAAGAAATGATAAAAGTGAGTTTTTTTTATTCTGATAAAAAAATAAAAGAGTGTCATTTGTTCATTAGGTGTAGGAAGAAATTTGGGTTTATAAAGAACGTTTCTCATGACGTATATATGTTAACAAGGAGTTTTGACAAAAAAAAAAGGATATTATAAATAGAGTATGGTTATTGTGAAAAGTAGGAAATGATAAAAAGTATAAGAAGTATTTCTAGTCATAGGATCTATTAGTGCAAAAACAAATCAATGGAAGAGATTAATTTGTATTAATGACAATTTAATAACTTTAATGGGTCAATATGTATCATTTTTAAATTGAAAAGGATATAATGGTCATTTAAATATTGTCATCAACGTTTCTTCCACTTGTCCAAATTTAATGCCATGAGACTTTTGTTTCCAAATTTTCAAAAGTATATTATGATTCCTCATGATGCACGATCCTTTTTCGCAATCATTTTTTCTTAAATATTTTTTGACACACATAACTTGATAGTTGATACATATATTATGACACACCAACTTTTGATACATATATAAGGACACACCAAATATTTAGATACATATATACATAAATAATGACACACCAATTTTTGATACATATATAATGACACACCAAATATTTAGATACATATATACATAAATAATGACACACCAATTTTTGATACATATATAGTGATACATCAAATGTTTTTTCTTGACACATGTGTAGTGACACACTAATTTTTTTTTTATACATTTTTAGTGACACACTAATTATTTTGACACATTTTTTGTGATAAATTAAGATTTTCGACACATTTAGTTTCATAATACATATATTTATTGACACACTAAGTTTTTTGATATATTGTTTTTTGCTATTTGAGGTACAAGTCACGTTAGGCATATTGGAATTTTAATGAATGCTTAAAGAGGATTAAATGACTAGTTAAAAGAGGAGTGATTAAATGCCTAAAGTACCCCTATTAATTAAAAGACACATTTTACAATTTGAACCCTTTTTATTCTTTTTACCTTAAGATACTTTTTATTTGATCCAAACTCTTATAAATATGCTGCCTACTTATTTATAAGGGATAACTTTGTATATACCCATTCTAAGCATGAAAATACCATATATATATATATATATATATATATGGTATTTTCATGCTTAGAATGGGTATATACAAAGTTATCCCTTATAAATAAGTAGGCAGCATATTTATAAGAGTTTGGATCAAATAAAAAGTATCTTAAGGTAAAAAGAATAAAAAGGGTTCAAATTGTAAAATGTGTCTTTTAATTAATAGGGGTACTTTAGGCATTTAATCACTCCTCTTTTAACTAGTCATTTAATCCTCTTTAAGCATTCATTAAAATTCCAATATGCCTAACGTGACTTGTACCTCAAATAGCAAAAAACAATATGTCAAAAAACTTAGTGTGTCAATAAATATATGTATTATGAAACTAAATGTGTCGAAAATCTTAATTTATCACAAAAAATGTGTCAAAATAATTAGTGTGTCACTACAAATGTATAAAAAAAAAATTAGTGTGTCACTACACATGTGTCAAGAAAAAACANTATATATATATATATATATATATATATATATATATATATATATATATATATATGCACAAAATAAATGTTACAATGCATGATATACAATCTAGTTAAAGCATGTTTGAGGCTGTTATGCATGTTAGCTTAGATGCAAAAGCGTCAAAACTACATAGTTTTATATATCAATTTTCTCTAAAACCACCCTTCTTAATTTCACTATAATATATACATTGACGGTCTTTATAAGACATAGCGACTAAAAGAAATTATTATGCTTGATAAAGTAATCGTTAGCTATGTAACAAGATCATATTATTAGATGTATCATATATTGCAGCAGACAACCTTTACACAACCGGTACACATTCTATATTTGTAACATTCGGCCCATGGCCCATTCATTGTATAGCGTGTAAACCCTATGTAATCATCTACAAATTCAAGTATAATGAACGTGAATAGTCAAGGCAAAACAATATCTTTTATGGTAATCAGAGCAACTCTCTGATATTCTCCCAAAAATTTCTCACTTTCCCTCCTAAACTCCTTCTCCTTCGCCTTTCACATCTCAGATCTCTCGACAACCCTAATGCCAGTCGATGATAACATTACCCCACCTCCACCACCATCCTTCTCTTCCATGGAAAAAGCATTTGGTGTAACCAACATCAAGACCCATGTCCCTCTTATCATGGATCTCGACCAACTGAACTACGATGCCTGGAGTGAGTTATTTACAACCTACTGCTACAGTTTTGGCGTGCTCGGATTCCTTGATGGAACCATTGTCTACACAAGCAACGATGCCAATGACTGGAAGAAGCTTGATTCTTTGGTTAAAGTTTGGATCTACGGGACAATCTCCACGTCCCTTCTCCAAACCGTTCTCAAGAAGAACGTAATAGCCAAGGATGTGTGGACGAGCCTTAAAAATCTCTTTCATAACAACAAGGATGCTCGAGCTTTGGAACTTCACAAAGAACTTCGCTCTCTTGATCTCAGTAACTTAACCATTTCCAAATACTTCAAGAAAATAAAGGTATCTACTGATCTCTTGTCAAATATTGATGATGCTGTGGACGAGAAGACACTCGTCATGTATGCCATTAACGGGTTGGTTGATCGTTACGATCACGTTGCTAGTATTATCCGTCATAGACCTAAACGACCAACCCTATTTGAGACCCGATCCATGCTACTTCTTGAGGAGTCGCGTCTAAATCGCAAGCAAAACCGCCCTCACACCGGTGATAACTCTTCCTCACCCACTGTCTTGGTTGCCTCGTCCAAACCCAACCCTCCCAAAACAAACCCTAAAGAGGTATGCAAGAATTTTCAGAGGGGAAATTGTAGGTTTGGGGCCAAATGTCGTTACCTTAACTCTCGCGATAATAAGCAGGTCATGCAACAACAGTCATGGAATGGTCAGACTTCCTGGAATGAACAGAATGGGAACTTTGGTGGACAACATATGGTGTGTGGCCCAACTTGTCATCCTGTTCGTGGACCAAGGCCTGTCTACTATGGGTCATCCCATACTCAACATGCTTTCGGCCCATCTGGCCCATTCCTAGCCACCCCTACGACTAGTATATCTGGCCCAAGACCTGGTGCTCCGGGTTATTGGGAATACGGTCCAAACTAGGCTACTACTTTTCCCAGTGCATTCAACACCATGAGTTTCTGATATGCTGATAACAATGAAGATTCATGGTGGTACACGGATACGGGTGCCACGTCTCATCTCTCCGCGGATCTTGGTAAACTCACAACCCTTTTTAATAAAAGTAGTATACCGTCTATAATTAATGATAATGGGGCAACCATCGCCGTAACTGATAGTAGTCATAGTATTTTGCCATCCTTAAATCGTCCCATTTACCTTCAAAATGTCCTTATTACACCAACCTAATAAAAAATCTTATATTTGTTCGTCAATTTACTCGTGACAATAAATGTGGTATTGAATTCGACGAATTTGATTTTCTGTGAAGGATTTTTGGACCCATTTGCTTCTTCTCCGATGTAACACAACCGGAGACCTCTATCCGTTTCACCCATCTACCACCACCACACCTACTGCTCTATTGTCTACCTCTCAGTCCACATGGCATCGTAGACTCGGGCATCCCGGCGTTGATGTGCTACGTTTATTAGCTTTGAATACATTTATTTCATGTTATAAACAAAGTCTATGACTTGTGTAATGCCTACCAACTTGGTAAGCAAGTTAGACTTCCGTTTTTGCTTTCCAATTCTGTTGTTTCAAACATGTTTGATATTGTACACTCGGACGTGTGGACTTCACCACTTCCGAGTGTTAGTGTTATTCAATATTATGTCATTTTTCTCAATCACTTCTCACATTTTCTTTGGGTGTATCCTCTTACACGAAAATTTGATGTGTTTACCAAGTTTTTGCATTTTCGAGCTTACATTAAAACACAATTTAATATGGAGATTAAAGCTTTCCATGGAGGTGAATTTGATACCACTAACTTTCATAACCCTTTTAACAACAATGGTATAGAATTTAGATTCTCATGCCCAAAAACCTCACAACAAAACGGCAAATTGGAAAGAATGATCTGAACGATAAATAACTTTGTAAGAACACTTCTTTTCCAAACTAACTTACCACCTCAATATTGGGGTGAAGCCTTGTTTATGGCCATGCATCTTCTTAACATTTTACCTTCCTCCGCAACTAACAACGAAATACCTTTCACAAAATTATTTGACAAGAGACACACCTACAACAATCACCGCACCGTTGGCTGTTTATGCTACCCATACATCCACATTAAGCACAAACAACAGGCCCATTCTACACCATGTGTGTTTTTAGGCTATCCCACAAACCAGCGCGGATACCGATGACTTAATCTCAACACAAACAAAATAATTATTTCTCGTTATGTGAACTTTGATGAAGAAGTTTTTCCCTTTCAAAACACAACACCAAACCAACCTCTTCCTTATCATTTTCTTGACAATGAAACTGGACCTTCACCAACACAATTAAAACTAATAACCAATTCTACACATATTGCTACCAACCAAAACACAACCAACCCTCCATCTACACCTCGTCCCACCAACACTGCCACTCTAGCCCAACAACAACACTCCTCATCCACACCATCCACTACTAATACCACCACCCAACATAACACTCACGAGCCACCCACCCACATCAACAACTCCACAGACCAACAAATCCCAACACCATCTACCAGCCCAACATCGCAAGAACAACACACCGCCCAAGAACCTGTTGTCACACGTCACCCCATGGTTACTCGATCATAGAACGGCATTTCAAAACGAACGGAAAAGCTTAGTCTCCATACTACCACATACTTGTTTGTCACACCTATTCTAAAATCCCATATATATGCCCTCCAAAACCCAAGTTGGCAAAATGCTATGACAGACGAATTTACTGCTTTAATTAAAAGTGGGACGTGGGTACTTGTTCTACGACTGCCTAATGTTAACATTGTTAGATCTATGTGGTTGGTTAAACACAAATTTAATAAAGATGGTTCTTTGAGTTGTTACAAATCACGACTTGTAGCTAATGGTCGTAGCCAACAGCAGGGCATTGATTGTGGAGACACATTCAGTCCGGTGGTTAAACCGGCCACCATCCAGACCGTGCTTAGCCTTGCTGTTTCTAGGCAATGGCCTATTCATCAGCCGGATGTGAAGAATGTTTTTCTTTACGGACATCTTACTGAGACAGTGTACATGCACCAACCACCTGGTGTTACTGACCCAACTCATCCAGATTATGTTTTTCATTTGCAGAAGTCATTATATGGCCGGAAGCAAGTACCTCGGGCATGGTTTTAGCGTTTTGCGTGCTTTGCTACTTGAGTTGGTTTCCAGCACAGCCAAACTGACTCGTCATTGTTTATATTTCATAAAGGGTCTGACACTGCTTATTTATTGCTATATGTTTGCCGATATCATTCTCACCGCTTTGTCTACAGGACTGTTACAGCGTATCATATCTTCTTTGCACAGCGAATTCTCTATGACTGACCTTGGACCTCTCAACTATTTTCTTGGCATTTCAGCTACTCGCACTCCCACATGCATGTTCTTATCACAGTCGAAGTATGCCACGAAAATTCTTGAGAGGGCCAACATGATCAAGTGTAACCCGTGCAAGACCCCAGTCAACACTGAGAAGAAACTTGGACCCGATGGCGCACCAGTCAATGACCCCACCCTTTATCGTAGCCTTGAAGGAGCACTTATGTATCTCACATTTACATGACTGGACTTATCATATGTTGTTCAGCACTTATGCCTATACATGCACGTTCCCCGAGAGCCTCACCTTGCTGCTCTTAAGTGTGTATTGAGTTATATTTGTGGCACCACAGATCTCGGTCTACAGTTGTATCAGTCATCTACATCCAACTCATTTCTTATACAGATGCTGACTGGGCTGGTTGCCCTGCCACTCGTCGTTCTACCTCCAGATATTGTGTGTTTCTTGGTGATAATCTCTTGTCATGGTCTTCCAAATTCCAACACACTTTGTCTCGTTCCAATGCCGAGGCTGAATACCATGGGGTTGCCAATGTCGTTGCTGAAACTGCATGGATACAGAATCTACTACGCGAACTCCAGGCCCTTTTGTTTACTGCTACATTAGTATATTGTGACAATGTTAGTGTTGTTTATATGTCTTCCAACCCAGTTCAACACCAACGCACGAAGCACATAGAGATTGATACACTTTGTTCTCGATAAAGTTACTACTAGCCTTGTACGAGTTCTCCATGTTCCCTCTAGATATCCGTACGCCGACATATTTACTAAGGACTTCCTTACCCTTTGTTTGCTGATTTTCGGTCCAGTTTGAGTTTTCAAAGTCCTCCCGCTTAAACTGAGGGGGTGTATTAGACTTATCATATATTGTAGCAAACAAGCTGTATACAACCTTTACACATCCTATGTTCGAAGTCCTCCCGTTCAAGTTGATCACATTTTTTTGTTAGATCACTTTGTA
The DNA here is from genome assembly GCA_014162995.1 of Artemisia annua. Lineage (NCBI taxonomy): Eukaryota > Viridiplantae > Streptophyta > Magnoliopsida > Asterales > Asteraceae > Artemisia > Artemisia annua. The sequence goes on from LBNU01022345.1 coordinate 44,352, forward strand.
GAGCATATATTTTTTCAATTTCTTTCTCAATCCTTTGAGGATCAGTCTCTTTGTACATTAATCAAGAGTAGGTACTTATTCATCAAAAAATATAAAATATGGTAGATACTTAAATCGATCATTATGTTCTGCTGGCTTTTGTTGTTTCTAAAAAAAGAAAGAATTATTTTAGGCACCAACCAGAAAAAGTTCGACTGCAAGCAACAACTGAAAATGCTTGAAGGTGACATGAAAGCATAGAACATGATCGAAGCAAAGTGGAAAAAAAGAGACATAAAAGGTAGCAGCTCGACATTCATTATCGAAGGTGTTAATACAAATAGGGGTGTAAACGAGATCAACTCGCGAGCTATTCGAGATCGACTCGTAAACTACTCGGAATCGACTCGATTTAAACGATTTGTGCTCGAGTTCGAATTTTTCGTGTATGTTTTCGAGCCGAGTTCGAGCTCCAAAATAATCAGCTCGTGAAGCTCGCGAGCCTTATCGAGCTTTGATTAAATTACACTTTTACCTTTTTATATACATATATTTACTTATAGTTCATTCAAATCGAGTCGAGCCGAGCTTTATATGCCGAGTATTCATCAAGTTCGAGTTGAGCTTCGAGCTCGAGTTTTATATGACGAGTCGAGCTCGAGCTTGAAATCTAAAGCTCAACCGAGCTCGAGTCGAGTTTCGAGCACGAGTTTTAGTATTTGAGTCGATCTCGAGCTTGACAGTACTCGGCTTGGTTCGGCTCGTTTACACCCCTAAATACAAATAATGTCAAAAACGTCATTTGCATTATTCGACCTCTATACGTTTTGATAATCACAAAATGTGAAAACACGTTACGTAAAAATAAGCTTGATAAGTTTTTAATCGAAAAAGTTCGTTTCGACTACAAAATCACTTAAGGTATGAACAAACAATATACCAATTTATTTAAGTGATCAAAGAAGTTATTTTGTTCTTAAAACTCACATTTTCATAAATGTGACAAAGCATTTTCACACAAATAACTTATACAAACTAATTTTCTAATTATAAGAAATGTTTTATTCACAGAAATATTCACCTCTTGAGCACTAAAACTTTCTGTCTCCATAAATCTTTCTAAACTCTCTTCTTTGATCACATTAATGTGTTGTATCTTGTTTATAAGCGATCACATCCATCCTATCACATAGTGCAAGAGAAGAACGCTCGTATTCGTCAAAAAATGAAGTGTTGAAGAATAGGCATTCACCTTGTAACATTTGTTACATTTCTCTCTTCAATCTAAACTCTCTACATATTGATTCTTGTGTAATTGGGTTGATCCGACTTGTGTGTAAGCTTGAATTTGTGTTATGTGTAAATTCGGACTTGGTGTTGCTCTGTAAGGGTGATTGTGTTGATTTGGACTTGGTGGTGTGCCGCAAGGTGTCGCGGGTAGTGATTTCTATTGTGTGTAGTATTGTGTAAATTGGTTCTGGCTAGGATTAGAACTCGACATTTCACTTAGTGTCGTAAATTACTGTAAGCGAAGGTGTACGGTTTTCTCCGCCATAAGGGAACTTGTTGATTCTGTATTTGTGAAACTCTTGAGTGTGATACTCGAGGAGTGCAGTAGGGCGAAGAGTGAGCTTCGTAGCCGAACCACTATAAATCTTCGTGTCTTGGTTTGATCGTTTCTCCTCTTTACTTTTCTATACCTCTTACTTTGTTATTATTGTTTATATTCCTTGGGTTCATATATTATTGCGTTGATATCATAAACTTCGAATCTAAAAGTCTTTTAAAAGAAATTTGAAAATATTTTTTTAAACGTAACTAAAACGGTAAAACTATTCGATCACATTCTAGTTTCTACGGAAGGTATTCATATTCGCCTACACCATGAATGTAACATTTGTGTTAAATGGGGATAGTGGGAATAACATATTAACCTATATCTCTATATTTTTCGTAGTAGCATGTTAAATTGTCAACTACATGGAAGTAGGGACTTCTTGGCACATCATCCACTTGCTTCCATTAAATATAATACATGTTTTGTATTATTCATTTGCTAAAACTTATCTTTATGTGATTATGTTAAGGTATATGAAACTCCATGGGTCGGGTTGCTTTAAAATGGTTCATGCGTCGGGTTGACATGTCAATATGGTAAACTGCGTTGTTTTAAAATGGTTCGTGGGTCGACTTGACATATCAACTATTTTCAGCTTTTTTTTTTAATTACTTATGCAACTAGGAAAATGAATTGTATGCCTAAAACTAAGACCTAAAATTAGACCTAAAGATTTGATTGGTTCATTTGAAAAATTAATTGGTGAAAAATGATGAGAGAGAATTAGTGTTTAACACTTGTCATGAAATGAATGGATTAGGTCCATTAGTAGGTCTATGTTGTAGGTCTATATATCAACACTCGGTGAGAGTGGTACGACGATCATGGAAAAAAAATTCTTATTAAACCTTTATAAATATAGAAATTTCAAATCAGTCTTTGTAAGTTAAAAACATTCAATATTTATTCAAAATATGCATATATATCTATAAAAATTAACTAGACGAATATCCGTGCAAATGGACGGTGTATAACAGAAAATAATTATACTTACGAAATTGTAATTCTGGTTCAACCTTTGATACAAAATGCGTGTTTTTTGAAATGCAAATAGCGTGTTTTTTAAAATTAATATAGGGTTTGTTTTTTAAAAGTTGTGAAATTTAGAATTGATAAACAAAAACACATAATTTAAGTTGCCACATGTTTAAAGGGTACTTAGGGATAATTTAGACAAGCTAGTTGCCAAGTATTTAAAAAGTTGTCATGTTCAAAGGGTACTGGAAACGACTAGAACCACTTCTAAATGGATATTTGGTGTGTGAATGTGAAATGTTGAGGTGGCGGTGAAGTGATGAATGGCTTGAGCCATCACACCTGACACATAATATATAGGAAGATCATGAATAAGATAGGATCAAGTTGTCATATCTTAGAATAGCACAAATTGTGGGTTTGCATGGCGTTATGAATATATAAATCCATCTCCTATGACTTTTAAGTATCAGCTTATACAGTTATACCATGTTACTTTCAAACAATAACCATTTCCATGGTTGTCATAAGATATACTCCGTAACATGATGGGAGGGCTGGCTAACGGGTAAAAGGGGTATACGTGGTTTGAACAAAAATACATTACACCTTTTACAATGATTCAAGAGGGTCGGGTTGTATTGACTTAGATTAGATTCATTAGATGTATGTTTTAGGTCAAATTTAAGGTTATGCAAAGTTGTGTTAAAAAAAAAAAAAAAAAAAAAAAAAAAAAAAAAGTTATGCTAAGTTGTGTACATAATAAAATTTCATATTGTAGTTATAGAGATCTTGAAACAGGCCAAGGAGTGTCCTTGTTGTGTTCTTTACAAACAGTCTTATCAAAATATTAAAATGTTATAGTTGTAGTTGTATAAAATGCACAGGAGCAATTAGGGATACTTGGTGGAGGGTTATATGGCCTAATCAATTGCAAAGGATATGAATCATGGTGCTTGGTATGCTATAATGTAATGACCCATTACCCAATAAATTGAGGGGATTACTCATTACATTGCTTTGCATTCCCTTTGAATTACCCCTAATTTGAACCAAACATGCATGCCCTTAATTATAAGGGGTCATTTGGTTTGTTGTTAGGAATCATAATGGGTATCAGATTTGTTATGGGGTAAAATGACAATGGATATAAAAAAGTGTATGATTACGATTGTTTATGTTTGGATGATAAAATATGGTATGAAAAAGTGTATAGATATTTGAATTTTGCAGTGGAAAAAAGAGTGACCCACGGAATAGATTTCATAGACATCAAATTGATAGGTAATGAGTATATAGCCATGATAAACCCATTTCATTTCTGGGCCCTATAAACAAACAACTCTAATCACTATAAAACCCATAACCCCATTCGCATACATCCGTACCAAACACAACCTAAATTCTTTGTGGCTTTTCTGATTCAGTGGTTTTGCAAAGGATTATGTATTTGACCCTTTTGAGAAAATAATGTGTGCATGGTATGTCATATTAGTGGTTGAGAATGTGCGACTTCGGTTATTTTTAAATATGTGAATGGAAAAGAGGGTATTTTCTACTGTTTTTGGCCTTTTGGTCGACAGC